>APFE030691583.1:173069-235684 GCA_000404065.3 Pinus taeda | reverse complement strand
AATTTAAATGATATCTTATCAATACTGGAAAATATATTATCTTTATTTCCTAAATACAAAGAAAATTTACTTACTCACTTATGAAATTAGGAAAAATGCTTGAACTTGCATAATTAATGTTTTAAATAATTTTAGCAAGAAAAATAATGATATTAATTTCTCTAAGCTAAAATAAAATGTGTATCTATACTTGTTATTTATGATAATAAAATGTCTTATAAAATATAAAAAAGGACTCTCAAGTCTTTAATGAACTCCACTCGATAACATTAGCTTCACAAAATTATTATAAGATGGAATGCTTCACAGAAATACCTTATAAAATATAATAAACTTTTAAGTCATTGATACTGCGCTAGATTTTCTGAATGGTAGCTTAATCATATATGGAAAATGATTGTTTATTTTGTATTTCCCTTCATCTCTGTATATGTTGTCTTAATGAATCTTACGGTTGCTATTTGATAATGGAACGAGTTTTAATTTATCTTGGAACCAATGAAATTTGAAAGGTATAATTATATGTTTAAGAAACAATGTGAGATGAGCTTTTTATTTCCATCAACCGAAAATAAAAAAGATGGCACATGGATCAGCAACAACAACGGGAACATTGTCCTCATGATTGAGAGAAATAAAAGAATATATATAAAAAAATAAAAGGTTATTTTTAGATATAGAAGATGAAGTCTTTATATTTGTTTGTTTTGTGTTGCTTTTATTTATTTATTGCGGACTTCTTCTTTTTTCTATTGGCTTAACGTATGGGAATTTCAATTATGAATTTTAATGTATTGGAATTTGAATTATGAATTTTATGAGTTACATAATATTTTATAATATGGAGATTGGCAATTAAGTTAGTTTGTTTGATAAATATGAATAGCTTTTTATATGAATATAAAATATAAGAAATTAATTTATAACATAATGATAATTTTATGTAGTATCATTTATGTTGAAATTTTTAGAGGTGTCACATACACTACTAGTGTACTAGGATACAGATAATATGAAATCAAGTCTTCTCACCAACTCTGATATCTGGATTTTTGGTGCTTGGAACCGATTTCCAAGTAGTCCCATCCATATTTAAATATATGGAGGCATCACACATATGTCCATAATGGATAAAATCAATATGAAACCAAGTCTCGTCACCAACTCCAACCTCTGTAGTTTTGATGTCTGAAATCAATTTTCAAGTATTGTCACCCGTGTTCAAATCTCTAGAGGCATTACCCATACCCCAGAGTGTAGGTAGATACAAGAAATATGAAAACAAGTTCCATCACTGATTCCAACCTCTAAAATTGTGATGTTTGGAATCAATTTACATATAATCACTATCATATTCTAACATATCAAGAAAATTTTCTTCACTCATATTAGCAAAATGATTATTTGTTTGTAAGATAATTTGATAATGTATAATTTTAATTTTAATGTTATTATTTAGGTTAAACAACTTTCTTCTTCCAATAATACATATTATTATAATAATAAGGTTTAGTGTTATTATAATTTAGAAATTAAAATGTAGAAATTTCCATAAAGTCATTTATAATCTTTTTGTTACCAATCAAAACATAGAGGAACAAATTAGTGTTGAATTTCTATATATTTAATGACCATAAAAATGACGCTAGCTCCTTCAAAATCAATGCATTCCACTATTTAAATCATAATAACAAGCAGACACATTATTGTAAGAAACATTGACTAAACATACTACTTTTTTTGTAATATAAGGAATGGTTACATGTATTCAAAATAATTTTCTCTTTTTTTAGAGAGAGTATGTTTCATTATATTCAAGATTATCATAAGAGAAAAGAAAACATAGTTAGAAACGTGGTAAGTTATAACAACGATCTGTTATCATTCAATTTCGTTAACTTCTTCCGTAAAGAAAACGATATGGACAATATCTCATTCCATTTCTTACTTATTTTAGTTTTTTAATTTTCTCATGAAAATATAATCTTCGAAAATTGTTTTCAGGTTGTACATATCCCTATGACTTTAGGAATTTGAAAATGATCCTAATCTTCTTTTAATTAGATGGGAGTAAGCATATTTACTTAAAAAACAAAATTCATTATTTTCAATGGGAATACATAGTATTCCTTCACTTAAAAGGTCATATGGCATTATATGAAATATAATGAGAAATCTGGATTACCCACAATAACTTTACTATATTTTTTTTAATAAATTCTTTTCTAGTGAAAACTAAAGTTATATGTTAGATAAAAAAAATTACTAAGTAACTTGCACATAATATTAGATTAAAAGACGCCCGATCGGGCTGGATGAGCTGGCGAGGAGTAAAATGATGTTTTGGCGGTGCACGTACAAAGTCACAGTCGAGAGTGATCAAGGCATAAGTGAAATAGGTAAGTGGAGCGGCTGGCAGAGGATGGGTGCAGGTCCTCGGTTCAGTGGCGCAGGTGGTCTGAGCACTGGATGGGACGGAAGGACGGCGAGAGGATCGATCCATTATGCTACGGGCCTCGAGATTATCTGCAAACATAACTTTGGTAATGATACCAATGAGCAGATGCGTTTAAAGAACGAAGGAAGGCGACGGGCTATATACTGTCAGGAGCGCAAGAAACCTGCATGCAGATACCCTGAGCGTCGGTGTAGTCCGAAAGTTATCGCAAGGAAGGAGGGAGGAGTAAACTGAAGAGGAAGGAGGATAATGGAGGCGAAAGGCAGTGGGAGCGTGAGAAGATGGATGCGCACCGGGTGCCTGAAGACCAGAGCAAGCTCGCAGCAGATATGAAGGGCAAGCAAAAAGTGGAGGCCGAAGGGAATCCGAATATTCAGGTTTTAGAGCTATCAGAAGAGGAGAGCGAGGAGCAGAAGGGAAACCAGGCAGAGGAGGCATGGAAAAATCGATGGAAAAGGTTATCAAATGAGGATAGTGAGGATGCAGACGAAGGCACAGGTCGTTTCACAGGCAGGGGCAGGGGAGGACCACGCGGCAGAGGCAGAGGAGGAAGAGGTCGAAGGGGTCGAGGTGGGCGCCGGAGAAAGGACGTGGCGGAGAGAGGAGGACGGAGGGGGCGTTAATGCAGCCCACCCCTGGAGGCGGAAGCTGAGCCTGCTGCGGGAGATGGTAACCGGCGGACAAGACAAACTATTGGAGACAGAATCAGAATTGCTGAGCAGGAGTACAGGGAGAATTCTAACGCCAAGATCAGGAGAATTATGGAGCACTGGGAAGAAGAAGCTATCCAGGCTCAATCTGAAGAAGAGAAGGAAGAGTGGATTGCTAATATGCCTGATCCTGTCTATACCAGAGGAAGAATGACCCTCTACAAACAGTCTCTTCATTTGTATTGGGTCATGAAAAGGCTTATAGCAAAAGCTTTAGAACAGGTAGCCATGGAGATGGCTGAGATGGTTCAGAGTCTCCCTAATGTGAAAAAAGAATTGAAGGACATAGTCATCACCATGCTTCTGCAAGAAAAAAGACTGGAGGATCTGCAGCACCAGCTCGTGGCAAGTGGATTGCTGGTGAAGAAGGAAAAAGTTAAGCAAGCTGAGCCTGAAAAGCAGTGATCAAAGGCATGTTTTTGCTGTTTTGGGATCTGTCTCGTTTTTTCTTATTTTCTGTAGGCATGAACTCTTCTGCTGTTTTTATATATAGGAAGCAGTATATAGGCAATAGTATGGAAATAGAAATAGAAATAGGACATGAAGTATGGTATGAACAGTTGGATACTTTCTATTTTTGTTTTGATGTGATAAATTTTGGGTGGTCAAGATACCCGGTTTCCCTTCGGGTCGGGGTGAGACCACCATGATGACGCTGTAAATATTCTTTTATGTTAATAGAAAAGGACCTACCCAGCTTACAAAAAAAATATTAGATTAAAAGATTCTAGGGATAAGATTGTAAATTTCTAAGTTAATTCTAATAAAACTATTTCTATAAAAAATCACAGTGGTTTATTTTCCAATATTAAAAAATATGATGTTTCTATTCATCTCTCCACCCTCTTAATTATCTAATATCATCTTATTTCTTATATTATATAAATATATCTAATATATATATATATACTAAACACATTTAATCATTCGAAATTATAATTAAACCAACTCACATATTCAAATCACTACATTAAAATATTACTAAGCCATAATTTGTTTTTACAAAACCTTCGTAAAATACATAAATAACCTATCTATCATTCTTTTACGTGAAAATTATATGACCCAAAGCATGTGATGGGTGTAATAATTTTCTTTTTCATTCATATCGTACTCATGATCATTACCTTTAAGATTTGAAGTGATTGCATAGTTTATGAAAATTATATCAACCAGAACATGTGATGGGTGTAACACTTTTCTTTGTCATTCATATTCTATTCATGATTACCATTAAGATTTGATGCGATTTGATCATTACTTTGTTTATAAAATTGTTATATTCACATTCTTTCTCTTTTATCATACTTCATATTCATTCATATATAAATATTAATTTAAAAGACATTTTGTAAATAGAGAGAAACTTACTGACCTTGTTTTCCAAATAGAAAGAAGATTTGCAAAATCATTTGGTATCACTTATGTAATTAAGTGAAGAGTTTTAAAATTGTTTTAACTAATATATCAATATTTTAGCAACAAAAATTATAATATTTAATTTCTTTAAATTAGAATACAAGCGGATTTATGATATTAATTTCTTTAAACAAGAATAAAATGTGGATTTATGATACTGTTTTAAAAAATACGTTATAAAATATAATAAAAAAAAAACTTTGAATCCTTAACGAATGTTTACTTATAACATTAGTTTCGCAAAATTTAAATTATATACGATCCATAAGTGTTGTTTCAAATAAATACCCTATAAAATATAATCAAGTTTAAATCCATCAACTCCAGCCATCGCTAAGGACATTACCATGCTTGAATGGTAGAGTCATCATTCGTGGGTAATGATTGTTTCTTTTCTATCTTAATGACTACATATATTTCCATAATAATCCTCCTTATATTATTTGACCATGGACCAATTTTCAATTATCTTAGGAATAATGAAATTCAGAGAAACATATATAATCTAAATCCATATGAGATGCGCTTTGTACCTCCCCAATTCAAAGTCAAAACCAATCGAAAATTGATTAGCGTCCAGAACAAAACCAGTGTCCTAGTAATTGGGAGAAAGAGCAAGCACAAAATGTCCTCATACTTGAGAGAGAAAAAGCATAAATGTTTTTTTAAAACAGAATAAATAATCCTTTATATTAACGTAAAAAATAAAAAATTTATTCATAAAATAGTTTTAACAAATTGTTGGGATTGATGGTGATAGTTTATACCGAATCATTGGATATTCCTTTAGTCATGTTATGAAAATGAATATCAAAAATATATTCTACATTAGTTATACATTTTTTATTTTTCTTATGTTTTAAGAAATGGTTATTTATATTAAAAAACAATGTTCCTATTTAGAGAGGGTATATATGTTATTACATTTAATATTGTCTCAAGCAAAATCCACTGTGTTTAGGAATGTGGTGGGATAAAACAATCATCGGAGACCACTCAATTTCTTAAACTTCTTCCATGAGAAAAAGGAAACGAAGCATTATTTCATGTTATTTCTTATTTATTTCAAAATCTCAAATCTCGTTCCTGCAAAATTCATCATGAGCAATTGTTTTATAACATGGTTGATATCCTTATTTTCTTAGGATTCATTGCCAAAACATCTTAGTTTTCTTCACAATTTTATATTTTAAGTGATTAAGTTAACAAAATAAATCTTTAGTTGGAATGTTACAGATTTTTAGTAATAAATATTAGTTTGGAATAACTGCACTTTGTTGTAAATATTTTTTATTCACTTCAAATGTTATACAATATTATTCGACATATTGCAAAGAATAACTCTCATTGGCATTCCCATTACGATAGTAAATATTTATTACGATATTTTTTTTTTTTAAGTAAAAACTCATTTTTATAAGTTAGATTAAGCAAAGAAAATTATAAATTAACTTACACATAAATTTATGTTAGTATTTACTACAATTTGAATAAATTATTCTAAATTTTTAAACAAGTCTTCAATTTCAAAGAAATTTCCCAAAAAAGTTTCTGAACTTTCCTTCCTAAAAAAACTCTATTGATGCTCTTCAATGTCTAGAACAAGATGAGATTACTTCTCTCGATGAAACCCAAAACGAGGATCAAAGAAACATAGGATTGTTCAGTGAGAATGAAGAGAAAGTTGCTTTAACCGTTGTATTTTTAGATACCAAATCAGGCTTTGGGACAAAAGTATTAACAATGAAAGGTTCTAAGCTTGCAGAGATGAGCAGATTTACTCCAACATTTTAAAAACAAACTATGGCAATCACAGTAGCTCAGGCTAAGTTAACTAATGAGGCAGTGTCGGAAAATCCTGTCCTCAAATGCAATAGAGCTGCCTCTCACAAGAGGCCAGAAATTCTAGAAGAGAAAACAGGAATGTGAAGCTGCTCTCAATTTATTTTCAGGATCCCAGCTTAGTGTACACTCTTCTTTGTAAAGTATCTGAAATAAGTCAATTTCTTTTTGGTATTATTATGTTTGCAATTTGTAAGAATTTATTCTTGTAATCAGAGAAAAATCTTAATGGTGGAAACCATGAAATATATTGGGATTTGTTTCCTAAGAATAATAGTTTTTTTTGTTTTTTTTGTTTTTTTTTTCGCAAAGGCTAATCTATTTATGTTAAAGAAGAAAAAGTATATACAAGAGGGCGAAACCTCTGAAAGCGCCATTGAAGCTTGCAACTCTCTGTCAAACTTGCAGCAAAACTAACAGAACCACTGAGGCTAGCGCCTCTTACAATAGAAGAGTAAGAAGTGGAAAGTTCATGTTCAAAAATTTTCCATACAAAACACAGAATTTCTTGAGTGATAAGGATTGAAGAGATCATTTCTGAGTGAGTTTCTGCAGCCAGGTTTTCGTTTCCCAAAATCTGGGGTGCAGGCCTTGAGACCGAGACCTTTCAAACGGGCACCATTCGCTGAGCAAGAGCCATAGCTCGCACCAGGATCAAAATTACGTCCAGACCGAACCCGACGGACCATCAGTAACCAAACTGAGCACATCGATCATAACTAGCAACCCAAACCAACAGACAAAACCGCACCCAGCTGTGTTCATCCCTTCGACCATGACGATGACCATAACCAACCTTGTCCATTAACGCGACCACAAAAATCAAAGATGATATCCAACAAGTTACGAGCATACCTTCAAAAATTGCAGGGGAAGACCGTTTACTTATCCTTCTCTGGCTTGTAGACTTTGAACTCGTCCAGAGGCTCCCAAGAGATTTCCATACCCTCCGGGACATCCTCCAACTTCATGCCTGGAGGCAATTTTGGATAAAAAGTGTTGGCATAGTGAAAGTCCGGCAGTGTGGGCTTTGCTTGCTGTTGAGGAGCTGAGGTGGTGGCTTCTGCCCTACCCTGGGTAATTGTCGGCTTATCTGGAACAATTATGGGCTCATTCAAGTCCAGCATGCTGCCCATCTCCGCCCTGGCCTCAATTTGTTCCTCTGTGGGTGCCAGAGAGCTTTCTTCAACCAGTTTGCTTGGTGAATATGGGGAATAGGAGCTGTCCTCCTTTCCCCAATTGGGTGAAGAAAAATTAGAATTCCCAGGAGAATGCTCTGCTTCAGTGCCCTCCGTCGAAGAGTCCTCCGCCAGAGAGCCCTCCGTCTCATCTTCTTCTTCGAATATGATTGTAATTAGCATCGAGATAACTGGCCGAGCAGTTCTACGGCGGTAATGAAACCTTGCCGTCTGCACCGAATGGTTAATGGATTGCCCAGAGTCCCCTGTTCCAATCGATGAAGGGGAGGCACAATTGAGGGGAGAAATTCTCCTTGGGCTTCGATTTCCTTGTCTGCCAGCCCCACTCCTTTGGCCCAGATGGCATCCCCGACATGGTGTGGCTTTGTATCTCGGGGCCATACTGCTAATACAATGGACAGAAGGTGAAAGCAACTTGAAATGCCACGGCAAGACGCACCAGGCTAGCTGCTTGCTATCACTGTTGCGAGAATGTGCCCCAAAACATTTCCACTAGCCTACAACTGCAATCAAATGCAGATAGGCCAAGAAAGGATTCAAATTCCAGAAAATGGGCCTGTGTTCAAACCATTCATTCACCCCAGGCAACAGAACATGAAACCGGTAGAATGAACGCCATCCCTCCTCCGCCATCCTGTTAAAACTTATGCCTTTGTCCTGAACCCAATGCAACATTGAAGCGCATTGAATGCCCTTCTCCTTCGGCGGCCAGCTATAAATGATTTTCATGGTGATCGCTCCTGCCAGGATCGGGACATCTGCCTTCCGTCCTTCCGCGTGGCGTTTCATTGATTCCCATATTAACACGACAGGAACCCGCATCCGGGTGATCTTCATCTCTGTTTTGCATATCATTGGTAAGCATATTCTTGAAGGAATTAATTTCAGAGTCTGAGGCAGAACCCTGCAATGATCCTTCGAAAAATTCCTTGCCTTTGACCACTCCTAAATTAGCTAGAAAGTCAGCTAATTTGTTTCCTTCCCTTCTAATATGTTTGAAGGATATTGCATTGTGATTTCGGAGCCAAGCTTGGAGTGTCTCTAACCTGGTAGCTAATCTCCAATTGTTACTCACATTCTGGACTTCCTTGCCCTGTTGGATCTTTGTGATCATATTTATTATGATTTGAGAATCTCCTTCCACTATGAGAGGAGTCAGTCTCTGAATGTATGCTAAATTGAGACCTCTCCAGAGGCCTTCCAATTCTGCTGCATTATTAGTGTTCCAGCCTATTGATCCATAATAAATTTTGAGCGGTTGGCCTTGAGAATTTCTTATAGCGCCTCCATAGCCTGTGTTGCCTGGATTACCTTTCGATGCTTCATCAAAGTTGAGCATATAGGTATTAAGAGGAGGAGGAGTCCACTGGCATGGAGAAACCTGTTGAATGGTCGAGCTAGCTTGAGGAGCCTGAGGAGCTCGGATGTTGATTTGCCAGTTGCTCCAAATATGTTGTTCCTCTGGATTGGTGGGAAAATCTTCGGAAGCCCAACGTTTAGAAGACAGAGTTTCTTGTATGTTGGTGTGAATGATTTTCCATACTTGTTCCAGTGGTAGTTCTTGATCTTTGAATATCCTCCTATTCCACTCTTTCCATATATTCCACAGCACGATCCCTGGGACAATTTGCCATAGAGTGTTGAGAATTTTGCCTTGATAAGGTGTTTGGGGCCATTTTCACAGCGTGTTGAGTATATCTCCCTGCTCCCTTCCATCTTTGCGACTTCTGAAAGAGACTTTTTCCCATATGCGCTTGCTTAAAGGACAGTTTAACATCAGCTGAACAGCGGATTCCTCCTCCATTTTGCAGTTAAGGCATATTGAGGGGCCATCAAATTTCCGTTTTCGAAGGTTGTCCTAGGAGAGGATCCTGTTATGAGCTAGAAGCCATAGGAAGGTCGAAATTTTTGGCCATATTGTTGGATTCCATATTTTCTCCCAAGCTTTATCCTTGTTGAGTCAATCTTTTAAGATGATTTTGTAAGCCTCCTTGGCAGTGAATATGCCTTTCTCTTCATATCCCCACCTTAGTTTGTCCGCCCCTGCTTCCTTGAGAATCCTTCATTTCTTTAGTTCCTCTGCGAGTGAGAGCTGAGTGGCCTCCATGCTGTCTTGTATAATTTGATTTATTGTTTTCCATTCCTTGTGCTCTGAATTCAGGTTGGGTTTCCAGAATTTGTTGACCTTGTCCATTTGATTTATGTCTTGATCTTGAAGTCCTTGGATCATCGTTTTTATAGGGGGAAATTGCTGCCAGGAATCCGTCCAAAATCTTGCCAGGCTGCCTTCCTTTACCTCCCAAAAGCTATTGTTTTGTATTAGTTCTCTGTGCTTGATTACGGAATTCCAGATTCCTGATCCCTTGCTCATTTCCGTCATTCTAATTATTTCCTCCAGAGGAAAGTTGCTGGCATATTTGGCGCTCCATAAACGTGCCCATGGAGTGTTTGGGAAAGTTAGCAATTTCCACCAGATTTTAGCTCCCATGATTGAGTTGCTGTGTTCTGGATCCCTGAGCCCTATTCCCCCTGCTATTTTAGGAGTGCAAGCTTTTTCCCATTTCACTAATGCCCATTTCCTATTAGGTCCCGAACTGCCCCAAAGGAAATTACGTTGGAGTTGTCTAATTGCCTTCAACAGCCACTTCAGTGCTACCATTATGGAAAAAAGATAAAGCGGCATGGATTGAAGCACTGCTTTGATGAGCACAATCCTACTTGCCATGTTCAGGGCTCTGTGAGTCCATTGGAATAATTTTGCTTCCAGTTTTTCAAGCAAATTGGTCCAAGATGAGTGTTTTAGGGCTGAAGAAATGAGAGGTGCACCCAAGTATTTGGAAGGCAAGGAAGCAACAAAGAAGCCTATGATGCGCACTATGGCTCGTTGGGTAATGGGAGGGGTATTAAAAAAGAAGATTTGGGACTTCACTTTATTTATGAGGGCACCAGAGGCTTTGGAAAAAGTGTCAAGAATAGAATTTAAGGAGCGAGCTTCTTGAACAGAGGAGTGCCCAAATATCATGTTGTCATCAACAAATTGCTGATGGGAGGAAGTAGGTGCTTGATGAATCGAAATGCCTTTGAGGTTTCCAGCTGAAATTGCTGCTTTGATACTACGGCCTAATCCTTCCACCATGATTACAAAAAAAAAGGGGGAAAGAGGGTCTCCTTGGTGGATGCCTCTAGATGGGTGGAAGGTGGAGGAAGGAATACCATTTACAAGGATGGAGAAGAAAGTGGAAGAGATGAGGCTGCTTGTCCATCGTATCCAAGCCGCATCAAACCCAAAAGCCTTTAAGATTTTTTGCATATATTCCCAACAAATGCTATCAAATGCTTTAGATAAATCAATTTTAAGAAGCATACTTGGCTTTTTTGTTTGCTTGAGGGAATGAATTATTTCGTGGGTAAGAATGATCCCATCTGTGATTTGTCTCCCCTCAACATAGCCTGATTGTTCTGGTGAAATGATTAGTGGTAGCAATGGCTTCAGCCGAAGCGCCACTACCTTGGAAACGATTTTATAAATGATGTTGCACAGGGCAATGGGTCTGAATTTTTCCAGAGAATTGGAGTTTTCAGACTTTGGAATTAGGGCTATGAACATTGCATTTAATCCAGGATACATCCACCTCATGGATCGTGATTCTTCAACCATTTGCCAGACTTCCCATTTGATCAACTCCCAGAAGTGATGGAAGAAGTTAGAAGTAAAGCGGTCAGGACCCGGGGCTTTGCCTGCCTTTAGAGAGTTTGCAGCCATCTCGACCTCCTGTAGACTGATGGGCTTGAGAAGCAGTGTATTGTGGTCCTCTGTTATCAAGCGAGGGATATTGCGTGCGATTCTATCGATCTCCTCTGATCGGTTAATATTAGGCTCCTGAGACGTTGCCTTGAAATATTGTAAAAACTCCTTTTCTATACCCTCCTGAGTTTCAATTTTTTCGCCTTGAGCATTATTTAGTTGAGAGATATATTGTGCATTCGCCTTTGCACTGTGGTTTTATGGAAGAACTTGGTGTTCTTCTCTCCTTCCTTTAGCCAGTGAATGCGAGATTTCTGTCGCTATAGAATTTCCTCTTGCAGATCACGCTCTAGTAGTTTTTGTTCCACCTTCTGTTCTTTGTGCATTAATTCTTCTATTCTTCCTTCCATAATGATTTTTTGCTGGATCTGTTTAATCTCTTGAATGAGGATCGCCTTCTCTTTGAGTATATTACCAAAGGTGTTCTTGTTCCATTGTTTTATCTCTCCTTTGAGCATTTTTAGTTTCATTTGGAATCTTGCCATTTTTGTGGGCACCGTCGGGTTGCACTACTGCCAAGTTGTTTGGATGAATTCATTGAATTCTGGGTGGGATAGCCAAAAAGCTTCGAATCGAAAAGGCCTTTTGACATTTGTTCCAGGCCTATTCCAATGCAATGCAATTGGCCATTGATCTGATCTGGAGAAAGGGACAATGTGGGCTAAGAATTCTCCTCCTGTGTGGATAGCATTGTCAGAAATTAGAAATCTATCCAGTCTAGAGGCAATTTGCATTGGATGAACTCTCTTGTTGGTCCAGGTATACAAGCCATTGGAGGTGGAGACATCAATCATCCTGTTGTTGTTGATGAAGTCTTTGAGAAGGGAACCGTCTCTGTTAATCCTGCATCTGCCTCCTTGCTTCTCTTCTAGAGATGTGATCATATTAAAGTCCCCTCCGGCCACCCAGAGAGGACGAGGTCTATCAAAGTTTAGATGTGAGATTGTCTCGAGAATTTCCGCCTTCTGCTGAGATTCCTGCAGGAAATAAACATTTGTGATATGTCCATGTATATTCGTGCCCAGGAGGTGAAAGAGTGGTTGAATAAAGTGTTTGTTGGCATGAATATTTTGCAATTGGATTTTACTAGCATCCCATAAGATGGCCAATCCTCTTGAAGCTCCTTGCACTTCAACCGCTGTGATTTGTGCGCCTGGCTAGGCCTTTGCTACAGCTCTTTCCAAAAATGTCAAGTTGCATTTTGTTTCTTGTAAGAATAGAATGGTGGGTTTTTCTTCCATGATCAGATTTTTTAGAAGTTTCCTTTTCCTGGGGCCATTTAACCCTCTGATGTTCCAGGATATTAGCTTCATTGAGATAATTTGGGGTTGGAATTGTAATACTTGGTAAGTTTGGCATATCTGCCAGACTCAACCAAGACTTCACCTATCTTGATGGTCCTTTCTAGAGTGGATTTGCGGCCTCTTTTTTTACTGTCCTTTGAGAAAAATGTTCCATCCCATTGGCTTCCTTTTTGCACTCCTAAAGAATATTTCTTCTGAGCTTTACTTAGTACTTCTACTAGATTGTCGACCTGCGTATCAGTAATTTTGTCAAATTTACCAGATTTGCAGGCCTGTTCAAGGCCCAGGATATCAAGCTCCCCAATGTCTATAGTTTCCCCGTCTTCTTCCATTCTTTTCGGCTCTTGTGTGCTTTCTTCGGCTTCTTTACCTTTTTCCTATCTGGGATTATTGTTATCTATTTCCATTGCTGGGTTATTCCAGGGTTTCGAACTCATTGCCTTTTTTCTGCCTTTGAGTGGTTCTTTTTGTGCTGTTGACTTAGAAGCGGGCTTTGTGTTTTTTTCTGCCATATCTTCTCCCTGGTCTTCTGATGTAGCTAAGGCGTCAAAACTGTTACTGGTGGAGGGTTTAGACTTCTCTTCTGGCATTCGCTTGGGAGGATTCATGGTTTTTTTGTTGCCTCGTCTTCTATTTGGAACCTTGGTGAATTCATCCTGGGATTGTTGTGCTTGAGTATTTTGGGTAGGGGGCTTGATATTCAGGGGACAATCTCGGAAGGGATGTCCTATGACATGGCATTTTCTGCAACAGAAAGGCACATGTTCATAGTCTATATCCTGGATCCAGTCCTGATCCTCATGAAAGAGCCTCATCGTGTCCGGCAACGGTTGCTTCAAGTCCATATAAATGCATATTCTTGCATATGAAGCATAGGTAGTATGTCAAACTGCCTTAGTTTCTTCTGCGACCTTAACAAAGTCGCCTAGAGCCAAGCCTATAGATTTAAGAGAGTCCTCCCCCCAATATTCCCAGGGCAAAGAGTACAATCGGATCCAAACTGGTGCATAGCTGAGATCTTCCTTGTTTGGATTAAAGCGAGCAACCCATTCTCGAAGGAATAGCCCAGCTGAGTTGAAGAAGTACGGACCTCCTTTGAACACTGTGTTTCTGTCTTCCAGACAGTTAAAGATAGCTGTTAAAAAACCCTTTGGCCCCAGAAGTAGGGTTATTTCTCCTTTTGGACACCATACGACATTGATCCAGTTTCTCAGAGCTTTTTCAGTCGGCCAGAGCTCGATAAATTTTCCTATGAGGGCATGGTCTCTCATATATTGGATTCTTGCATTAATACGATGACTAGGTAGTTCTACTTCAGGCCTGTGAGCAGCAACAGGCTTACATGTAGAGGAACTTACCTTTGGATTTTCATGTTGTTCTTGATCGCCGTTGATCTTCTGTGGTTTCTCCGCATCTGATCCATCCGCGTCTTGATCCTCATTGGTTCTCACCTCGGGTCCTTGCTCGCTTTTTTCTGTTGGCGGCTCGACCTCTTCCGCCCCAGAGGGGGAAGCCATTCCTTCTGGGCACCCAGTCCTTAGGCTGGACGCGTGATGCACCTCTCAGATCTGGCTAGCGCAGTCTGCAGCCTGTCGTCGCAAGGATTTTTCAGAAACCCTAGCAGGTTTGGTCTACAAATTGGGAAATTATTCAAGTAACTTTCCACTATATTTTAATATGTCTATTTGTAAAACCCTAAGAATAATAGTTACTTTCTCAGTAGAAAGTCTTATAAAGACGGTGCAAATGTAAAGAGTTTCTAAAAAATCGTTAAATCTTGATGTGTAAAATTAATAAAATCATTTACTCATTTTGTTAAAAAAATTAAAAAAACTAAATATAAAAATAAAGGATAGTAAAGTTTGAAGATATCTAACAAAACCATTTGAATAAATAATTATTTGACTAATACTTTCATTTCCATTCTAAAAATTTGAAAGCTGTGATGCTATTCTTGATCCTTGCCCCATCAGTAGTTGTGTAATATCATCCCATTTCTATATTATATGAAGAGATTAATATGTAAAAATAAATTCATTGAAACTTTTAATTATAATGATATTAATTAGCATATTTTTATTAAGATTATTACATTAAAATATTATTAATCCATAATTTTTTTAACGGCTAGACATATCATGAAAAGTTGAATAAATGCTTCCAATTAAATGTCATGTGTTATCTAACTTCTAGAAAATCCATTAACCCTTAAAATAATATATTATTTGGAAACTCCGTTAACTCTTAAAATATTATACTATTAGCTTAATACAACCGACGAGTTAAATTATATCTGCAGGAATAGAGAAACATTACTGCAAAAACAAATAGATTTAGAGAAATGCATATAAGAACTATTACAATATGTCCGAAGTAAAATAGGAAGATACATTATATAGTGATTAGTTTTTTATAATTCCATGTTCGATAATTTTCTGTATTATTTCCATTTTCTCGAAGCACAACTACTCAAATAACTAAAACTCTGTTCTTTATTAAAAAAGTATTTTTACAATTCTTTAGTTCTAAAATAAAATGATTAAAAGAGTAAACAATGTATTTTTTCACTCCTCACATTTTATTATTAATTTGAATTTAATATCTGCTAGGGTGAAAAAAAACATGGGAATTTTCATTTAGTAGAATAAAAAAAAGCTTATTTTAAGTACGATAAAAAAAAATGTATATGAACAAAACAAAATTGTATCATAATTTTTCTTTTTTAATTTAAAATACCTATATTATTTTAGAAAACGAGAGTAAATCATAAGAATCTAGTTGGCTAAAGGGAATAAGAGCCTATTGACTCTTGCCACTAAATAGCAAGTGAAACTAAAAACTGAAACTAGGCATATACTCCTAAATCCTAAAATAGACAAAGCAATTTATTTTTCCGTTGACCACTTATTAAAAAAGCCAAGGAAAAAATGAGAATCAAGAATCCGAGCTTGACATTGCCGCCTCAAAATACCATAGGTAGTTGACTCGAATGTCATGCTGGGAAAGCCATTGATCCATGGGTAATAAACATTGAACACCAACAAAAATAAGCTACTCTCCTTCCTTCGCCCAAAGATACGCACCAGTCACTAAGCTTAATTCGTACATCACTTTGGAGACAGAAACTGGTCTCCATCACTCTCCTTCCTTCACCCAAAGATTCACACCCGTCACTAAGCTTAATCCGTACATCACTTTGGAGACAGAAACTGGTTTCCATTACTCGAACTTGAGATTACCAAAAAAACGTTGAGACCCACCATTGTGAACCCTCCCAGTTGTCGCCAGAAACCTCCTCACAACAAATATGCAAGACCGAAAAATAACCGACCACCTTTTATCCATGCTAATCATTCTCATATGAAGAGATGTTGGCTGAAGCATCTGCACTAGAACACGAGGGATCACTCCCCTCCCTTAGAATAACACGGTATGTGGATTTCCACATGCATCAAGTCGGTTGTTATATTGTCTATATAGAATATCTAGTTCCTCAACATTATTTTCACATCTTCACTAATGGAAAACATGTCATATTTTTCAACCTACTTATATTCTAACACTCACCCCATAAGAGCTTTCATTCTCTAGTGAAGTGCCACTAAATTCAAGTACTGCTTGCACCTTCCCTTACTATTTCTAGGGTCTCAAATACATCTCGACATGTCTTCCAATAGTTCTAAGTCTCAGAAAGATTGCCTCTCTTCTCCAACATCAATCTCTAGCACATTAATCTGTTGGCCCATCTTAGGAGGAATCAAATTAAAATAGGACACTACTAAGTCATAAGCAAGCAAATTGGCAACATGTTTTCCTAGTTCAGCTCTAGCTCCACTTCCGCTCCTTCTTCTCCCTCTCTCGCCATGAGGCATTATAGAAACACAAGAGGGTTATTTTTCTTCCTTGAAAGGGAAGCTTCTACTTGCAAAGGGACAGAGTCACTGAATGGACTTGAGCTTGGCAAGATACAAGTCTCATTAGATAACATCATCACAAAAACACCAACCACAAGAATTGACTTCTGACACAAACTAAAAAAGGAAGGAGATCAACAAATCCTTATCAACCAAACACTCAACCCCCTTTACCATTGAGATCATCGGGTAAAAGTTTAGGACCCAGAGACTACAACACTCAAAATCCCCAATAGAAATAACCACACCCCATCTAGAACACATAACAATCTTTGCAACCAAAGTCATCTAAATTACCCTTAGACTTGGAGCACCATTTTAAACTTTGTTTTGAAGACACAAAATTAACATCCAAGTCCCAACCATGATTACAAAGCCTCCAAAGACCCTAGCCCTTAGAATATAAACAACATTCAATAGCTGAAACACTAAACCCTGGATTCTTATTTCTTCATAAGAGTTATGCAATCTAATATATTTTAAATAAGACAACACTAAAAGAAATCTAATATATTTTAAAAAAGACAAGACCAAAAGAAGTACATAGTGCTTACCACTTTTAGTCATTAATAATAAATTCACACAAAAAGTCATTGTCTCCTCACTGCGAGGTGCCTAAGCCAAGAAACTCTAATCGGGTGATGATATTAAGAAAATTTATTTCCTAATATAGGAACTCATCCCTAGAAAGGCCTATTGAATTACTATGCAATAGAAAGTAGCGACTCACCCTCTTTTCTAGAGCTTCAACATAGGCACTTGCTACACAACTACTAAAATGTTATGAAACCAACTGACAAAAAGATAGAAAAGATAGATCAATGCCTTAGAATTGAGCCTCTTCAAGGGGGAAACCTCCTTTACATTACACAAATCAACACTTCTTAGATCAGACAAATGACAAGACCTCCTTTCTATATATAGGAGTCTAAGGGGTCATAATATAATCAGAGCTGACATAACAAATGTAAGGGCACAATCATACCAATGGTGGGCTTCTATGGGGCACAATAGTAACAATATGGGGACTACATGGGTACCACAATATAATAAGGGGGTTGTACTAATAACAATAAGGGGTTACACTTGCAGTATAGGGGCCTAAAATGCCCCTCCTTCAAAAAGTGTTGTCCTCAATGCTTGAGTAGTTCTTGATGCTTCTGTATAGAATTCTTGTCCTCCCATGTGGAATCTTCAGCAAGTAAGTTCTTCCACTTGATGAGATACTCTAAAATTGATCGATTTCGTATCTGTCGGGTTCTTGTTTCTGTGACTGCTCCAGGTTCCAATATGATTTTTCCTTCCTCTTCAATTTCTGGAAATATTGTTTAAATTGGGATCTTCTGCAAATTTTTAATGAGTGGCCACACTTCTTCATCCTTCTTCCATTCATCCCTTACTTCATTTATCCAATCAGGTTAGATAATAGACATATCACAAAACAATTCTTCCACATCCTCGTCCTTTCTTAAGAGTGCATCTGGAACAAAATTTTGCTCCCTTTTCTATAGATGATGTCAAAGTCATAGCTCAACATATTTGTGACCCATTTTTTCTATTCTTTTAAAGGTAACAGTTGTTCTAAAAAGTATTTAAGACTATCATGATCCATGTTTACCTTGAACCGTCTTCCCATTCGGTAAGGTCACCATTTCGTAAGTGCATGTAATATTGCCAACATTTCCTTCTCATAAATAGCATGCTTGAGATGTAGCAGTAAAAATACACAATAACATACATCACAACATTTTTCACTACGATGTTGATCTACACATTGTTTCATTCGATTTTGTACCAAAGTGGCGTTATCCTTTACAAGTTGGAGAACTTGTTGTTGATACTCAATGTGATCATTCACTGCTTGAACCTCTTTCTTCTTGATATGTCCTTCTATCTTGAGAGTTTGAGGAGTGGTAATACTTGCCAATGCTTTACATGATATGGTTAGATTCATTTTTTCTTTCTCTGGGGTTGGGTCCTAGCATATATCCTCTTCTTTAGATGTTTCTTGATCCATTTCTTCCTCCTCTTCATACTCCATGTAAAATAATTTCTTCTCAGCACACTTATGACCTTTAGTGCATTTGCTATCACAATTGTAACAAATCCCTTTTTCTCTTTTTTCTTCCAGTTATTGTGGTGTAACCCTTGTAGGTTGTGGAAGGCTAGGAGAAATAACACTTCCATCTTTATAGTTGTGAGGGGTAGAATTCCTTGTTGCCATAATTTTGCTTTCCACTTTGTAACAAAGACCTTTTATCTTGTTTCTTCCAATTGTTGTGGTGTTGCTCTAAAGAAGGTGTTGCTCTTTGTATTTTCATAATGTGCTATAATTTCCTCCATGAAAATTGACCACCTAACAAGTTGTTTATGAGAACAAAGCCCTTTATACCATAAAAAATAATATTTTTCTAAATATGAAGATGCAATACATACCTTTTGTAATAATGGTACACCATGTAGATCAAAATATTTCTCCATCTGTAGCATCCAATTTACCAAATCCTTGCCATCAAACTTCCTCATCTCGCCTTTTCTTGATTTTAGGAGCTCGATCTTGAAATAACTGTAACTCTATACTTCTGGATCTTTATGTTCAAAAATTGTGACCTGCAGTAGCCCTCTATGTCCTCTTTCCAGTGCCACCAGTTTGATCGAATTTAGATTCTCCAAGAAAGAGTTACGCACAATCTCCCAAGATGACCTAATTATATACCTTTTCAAAAGATCAAACTTATATGAAGTTCCACGTGTCACTGTTTTGACCTTAGGATATAAAAAATATATACAAGAAACTACAGTCCATGTTATTTCTGTAACTTCTTACAAAATTTCAATCTGATGCTGAAAAGAAAACTTATGCCTATTTTCCCTAGGTCACCTGTTTGTAATGTAATTCGGGAGTCTGCAAAAAGGCCAACTTCCTTAGATCATATCTCTGCGAGTATAGTGCAAAAAGATCTGAAATTTGGACCCGAGGTTCAGAATGATTTTGGCCCAAATGCGTTTTTTTCATAGCATCTGAAACATCGCACAAAAAAGTTATAGCGCAAATGCCACAATGACCTGTTTGGAGCAGGCGAAACCATAGAATCCAAAGCTTTGATACCAAATGTTATAAATCCAACTCACAAAAAGATAGAAAAGATAGATCAACGCCTTAGAATTCAGCCTCTTCGAGGGGGAAAACTCCTTTACATTACACAAATGAACAATTCTTAGGTGATATAAATGACAAGACCTCTTTTCTATATATAGGAGTCTAAGGGGTTATAATATAATCAGAGCCAACATAACAATTATAATGTAAGGGAACAATAATAACAATAGTAGGCTTCTATGGGGAACAATAGTAACAATATGGGGACTAAATGGCTACAACAATATAATAAGGGGGTTGTACTAATAACAATAAGGGGCTACACTAGTAGTATAGGTGCCTAACATAAAACAAAAGGATGAGGGACTCCCAACTCCCCCATCCCAAATTTCACAAATTCCTTCAACATCCATCCCCATTAATTCATTGACTCTTTTCTACCTTCTCAAGGGTTTGCCCTCTTATCAAAATCTGGAGGCAATTCATTACTATACATAAATACCCACCCACTTGTAATGATTTGAACCGTTCTCTTATTGCTGTTACAAGACCTCGCCTAGGAGCCCAAAATGTTTGCACGTTGTTATTGGTGGATAAGAAACTTTGGGAAAACACTGCGTGCATTGGAATTTCAATCCATAGATACATCTCCTGAACCTTCCAAGCCCGAGTTTCCTTTCAAACCGTCCTCAATATTTAATTTGATAAAAGTGGTTTAAGGGGAGGAAATGCTTCTCGCATCACTATTACTCCTATTCATAGAAGACATGTTTCTAATAGAAATCATTCCTTGGTTCATGTCGATATTTCAGAAAATAGTTGTGTCCTTTTCATTCATTTTGCGATCGTGATCTAACCATGAGGTCACAATGATAGTTCTTCTAATATTATGTTAAATAATTTTGAATAAATCTATTTCCCTTCTTTGGTTTCCTTAAATATTTTCACATATATTTCCTTCCAAATTGACCAGAACACAAAGCCTCCTATTAATTTCCACGCTCTATTAACTATGGGATTTTGAAATTGTATTCTATTGCATTAGATAAGAAAGAGCACCACATCATCCTTATTTCGACTCAGTTGGCAAAATATGATTAAATTTGACCTCCAAGCCTCCTAAAAAAATTGAAAGGATTTGAAAAAGTTGTCCATTGACTCTTCCTATAATTAGTATAGGAACCAAATAGATGGACATGGGAATTCCTTCCTTCTATTGCATTCACGTGTTTAAGATTTTATCTTCACCATCAACCAATGGAAGTGAATTACCTTCATCTAGATGTTACAATACCATATCACCTCCCATAATAGATACTTCTTCGTCTGCTTATGTCCTTCCAAGATAGAATATGCTTCCTTGAGTGTAAACATGTCAATAGGATTATAACCCCATATGAATTCATCTTGGTCTTGTGTTTCAAAATTTTCCTCTTAGCTTTTTCTTCATTAAACATTTCCCATGACATGTCTATCTGTTGATCTCTGTAGTCCTCCTTTAGTTTCCAAGCATGCAACA
The DNA here is from genome assembly GCA_000404065.3 of Pinus taeda. Classification (NCBI taxonomy): domain Eukaryota; kingdom Viridiplantae; phylum Streptophyta; class Pinopsida; order Pinales; family Pinaceae; genus Pinus; species Pinus taeda. The sequence continues at coordinate 214,414 of APFE030691583.1, read as the reverse complement.
CTAAGGAATCTTGATTTTCCTTCCAAATATCCACTAGCTTAAGGCCTCCCATTGACTTAGTATAATTTTCTATTGCATCCCATTAAGTTATTTCCATTAATCCTCGAAGTTACTACAACGAATTTTCCCATAAATGGGCCATATCTCCTCTCCTCATTTCTAAGTAATCATCATATCTTACTAGCTTCCTCCTAACTTGTACCCACATCGAAATAAGGGATCTAGGACAATCATTGAAGTCTTGAATATGTTCTTCTTAATAAGTCTTAGGCTTACCCTCTCTACCCTATATTTTCTTCCATAATTCATTACCTCCCATCCGCCATCTCCATCGTAGTTTGTAACTAATGTCTTCACTCAATGTATTAGGACCTATTAACCCCAAACCTCAAACCTTTTTGGGAAATAATATTTGCTCCCGCCACATTAACAAGGATTTGTTTGTTTTTCTTTCCCCTCACCAAAGAAAATTCCTCCAACTAGCCATGATTTCCTTCGCAATCCCTTCTGGAATAGGTATCACTTCCATTTGGTATAGCAGGATAGCTTGTAACACCAATATTATTAGCACCACTCTCCCAACGAGTTTAAAGCTATAAAATAATATCTTTGAACCTTATTTGATAATTTCCCTATGACCTCTTTCCATCAAGATAATTTCTTCACATGTGGAGCCAGTAGCACTACCAAATATTTAGAGGGAATATTGGTAACCTAGAATTCTATCATACTAGCCAAGTATTGTTGAACCAAGGCCTTATAATTAAAAGAGAAAAATTTATATTTCTCCCTATTTACGAGTGTACTTGAGGCTTCCATGAAGATTGAAAACAACGGCTAAATTGATCTTTCTTCTCTAGGAGTCAATTGTCCAAACAAGTACACATCATCAACAAATTCTTGATGAGTGATGGGGAGGTCTTCTCCAAAAATACTTAGACTCTTAAGAGGGCCTTTATATACTGAATCTTTGAAAAGGCTCCCTAAACGTTCTTTCACTAGAATAAATGAAAATGGTGATGGAGAATATCCCTGCAAGAGACCTCCTCATAAATTAAAAGTGAATGATGGAGAAACATTAAGTAAAATAGAGAAAAATACTTAGAGGCAAGAGATCTAATCCAACAAATACACTGCCATGAAAATCCATAAGCATCTAAAATCTTAAGAAGGTAGTGCAAGCTTAATTTTTCGTATAGTTTCGAGAAATCAAGTTTAACCATCATAACTAGGAGCTTAGTAGATGTAAGAGAATGAACAAACTTTTGAGATATAATTATTCCATCGAAGATCTTACCACCTTCTAAAAGCCCATTCCTCTCATGAATTATTAAGAAATTCAATAGCATCTTCAATCTATTCACAATGACTAAGGAAATTATTTTATAAATTACATTACGTAGTGATATTGTTATGAAGAAAATATGATATTTTTTCTTTCCATCTTTGGGCATAAGGGTTAGAGTAATATCATTTAGCCCTTTCAAAACCTTTTGAGATTTCCTAGATTCCTCTAGTACTTCACAAACCTTGTCACCTAAGAAGCTCCAATAATCTTTGAAAAAGTTTGATGTGAATCCATCTATGCTTTGGGCTTTAGTTTTATGCATTTCCATCACAACATTTTCAACCTCCTCAAAAGTAACCTTTGATGCCAGTCGAAGCCGCCTATACACCAATGATGCAGCCTAAACAACATATACCCACAATATGCAAATAAAATTGCATGATCTACTATGTGTCCCAGGAATTCCAAAATTCCATACTTAGGAAACCTTCCATAAGTCAAGGTTTAAGACTCTTAACTAAATCCTTAAGTGGACTGTTTTATCTAACTATCCAAAGTCTTAGTTTTAATAAACCTTTAAGTAGAACCTTCATAATATTTGGTTAATTCTTATTATCGACACATATTAACCATGACATGGTCTTTATACTTTGGTTTAACTCAAATTAAACCATAATACATTAATCCCACTTATTTCTATTATAATTTTTGTATAATAGAAATATTTCATAACCACACTTAAACCTTAACATTCGGCCATTCCATCAACCTTTGCACATATATTGATGATCTCTTTAGCGCATTAAATCTCCACCATTGATATGTCTCATTTGATCCAAAAGTTGTCGCGTCGTTTGCTCACCAACTAACCCGGACAATCTCCACCGTCGATTTCACTCATCCAATCGAATTTTTAATGCAAAAGCTCACGTAGATACTTGCATGATTGATATCATATTGAGAGTGCATGAGAAAAGTCGTTTTCCCTTTCCATCGTGTGCTACATGTCAACAGCTATGGTTGATCGCCTGAATTTTCCAAATACCATTTATGACCTTTTGAGCACGCGAGATAACACTTATGCCTTACGAATACTATGCCGTGTCCATTAACATGTGGATTCATATGATCTCTTCATTTCTTAACATTATTATGCGCGACTTAATCCTAGCCATCTATCTCACACAATCACGTTCATTGATCTGACTGATCCAACGACTGTGCTTTATTACTATGTTCTTTTATTTCTTAGTATGTAATAGTTCATTTGGCTTTCTACATATGTGTTTGTTCTCACCTTACGGTATTCACTTGTTTTGATCGCAATCTCCACTTTATTACTTCATTTCTCTGTGCCTTTAAGCTTACTTCATAAATCCTTATATTTTAGGAAACCTTATAGTTATACCCTTGCTATAACCACTAAGGATTGTCTCAAATACCATTTGCGTGCAACCCATAACACTCATGTATGCACTTCTTCTCTCTCAGATTCTTTTTGAATTCCCTGCACACTTATGTTATCCAAATACTCTGACTCACACAAAATTTATCATTTCATTAGTCAATACGCAACGCACAACTCAGAAATCAAATTCTCTATATTTATAAATAGTTATTTACATAATGAATCTGTCCCTCTGGCATGATTTTCTAATCATTGGCCTTTTTCTTTCCTACTATTAGGATTAAAATCAAACCCTATCTAACTCTCTAGCTAACTAACTCTCGAACTGACTCCTAGCTAGATAACGCTCTTCTATACATTTGTACAAGATGTTCTATAACCCGTTTCGTTGTTCAGATCCTTAATCTGCTCATTATGTCCTAAAATCTCTCAATGATCCCTTGAGCATCTCACTAAAATAAATAAATCCTATGGATTCTCTTTGATCACAAAATCATGAAACCAATTCCTAATCTAGGATTTACAATATTTCAAAATCTCTCAATCCTCACTAATCACTCATGATCATTCATGTTCTCCTACATTCGAGAACATTTACAAATATTCCTCACAATACTTAATTAATCCCTATTCTAGTTTCTCTCATTAAAATCACTCAAAACCTTAATAATTACATTAGTTTAACACTTTGGAAACCAACTTCTTTGAAAACACAAGACACATTATGTCTAGTAAAATACAATGAAATTTCTGAGTTGCATGCTCCTACATCAAACTCTCAAGGTTGAAAACATTCATGATCTCCTAATTGTGTGTTCTCATATGTTGATGGAAAATGTCTAGGGTCCCAAACATTAGCTTTTAGTTGTCTGAATGCTATGTTTATTTGTTGTTGCTGTATGTTTTTGTCTTCTATTTCACCTTCCTCTTCTTGTCAATCAGTTCGAAATTCTGATTGATCATTCTTCATGTTGTTATCAATCTCCTCCATCTAGACTACTTCATCATTAATTGCCATAATTCTTCATTCTCTATATTTAGTACATCCTTTAGTTGGTACATATTCTGCCATTTGTCGTTTTACTCCATCCACTCATCTTAAGCCTGTTGTTCATTATCTTCTCTTTGAAGTTGTCGGATTCTTACTACCGCCCTTTCATCCTTACCCTCTTGTGATTTTCCAATCAACCTTTATTCAATATCTGTAAATTTACTTCCTAAATTTAAATTGTCCTCCAATTCCCCTTGTACTTGATTCCTTTCAAATAAATTACTATGTTGTTCATCAATTCTAACATACTTTCCTTCCTCTTCCATCTTTACTTTTCTTCTCATATGTGCCAAATTTTCTCCAACATCTGCAACAAAAGCTGCACTCACAAAGAAATTATTAAAATGAAAACATAAGGCATCAGTGCCTCTTCTCTCTTTGGCAACATCTCAGCATGATGCTATGATTTTTCCTCTTTTATTAGCACATCAGTATCTCGATTCTTCCTCTCTAAAGAATTCTCTAAAGTACTCTCGAGACTGTTAGAAAATCTCTTCCTCACCATCTACTTCAATGTTTTCTTTATGCTCTGGTCCATTGTAGTGAACTCCTTTATCTATAATCAGACTGTCATACTTTGAGTTTTCTGGCAAATACTATAGTAATTCAAGTTGTCTGTGACACTTCATAAGTATTTCATCATCACTTATAATTCCTACATTTGTACACAATTTATCAGTTTGAAAATTACTAGGTTCAACAGTCTCCATTGCTCCTTCACATATCATTTATTTAGACTAAATCTCATCTCCTTCTTTCGCAAGAAATTATTCCTGTGTTGTAATAGTTTCAAACATCAATGTTTTACTACATTCTTTCTGCTGCAAAAATTCATTGCTTTTGTCATTCAAGAGACATTCTTCATCATTCTTTACTTTAGAGTATTTATGTTCTGGAAGATACTCTTCCATACTTTTTACAACTTCAAAATATTTTTCATCTTTTGCAAAACCTATAACCACACCAAAATTATTAGATTCAAAATTACAAGGTTTTACATCATCCTATTGATTCGAGTTTGTCCAACAGTTCAGAAAATCATCAATAATTCCTTCCTCAGCAAAGTAAACTTTTTACTGTCTTGAATTCGCACAATTGTTTATAAGATCTTTCACAGATCTCAAGTTTTCATCTTCACCTAGAACTTCACCTTTTTTTGCTTCACAAATGGAAACTTCCATTTCCAAATCAGCTTCTCTGAGTTTTTCCACCTACAACTTCACTTGCCTCTTCTATAGCCCTCTCTATAAATTATGCCACTTCACTCATTTCTCCTCAAGACCCAACCTTGTCTTTGGTTTTCCTCTAGTAGCATCCTTAATACATTAAGTTGTTCTTTTAACTCTGCAATCTCCTTGTCCAGCTCCTTTTGACTCATCCTTTTGCCATTTTCCTTGGCATCCTCGTTCTTCACGTGTCTTCTGCTGTGGTCTTCCTCAAAACCTTTGTTATCTCTATTATGACTATCAGCAGTCAGCTCCTTCTCTATCTTCACGAGATCCTCACTCACTTACTATGGGCTGCACTAAAGCCTCTACAACAACAAGTCCTCCCATCTGCCACTTGCCTCACGAGGCTTTCCTGTGTACTTGGTATTTTGGCAAGCACTTGGATCTCTATTATATGGAACCTATCTGAGCACTTCCCTCTCCTCCTTCTAGGCTTCAACTCATCTACACCTTTTAAGAACACAATTGTCCTCTTTTGAATTAATAACCGGAGAACCCACAATATGAGTGTTTTTATGCCAACGTTTCAAATCCCAGTTGGGATTTGAAACGTTGGCATAAAAACACTCATACTGTGGGTTCTCCGGTTATTAATTCAAAAGATACAAACCACAGATCTCTTAAATCCACAATTGTCCTCTTTATCCAACCACTATTGGAATTCTTCAAGGTTCTACCACATTCTTCTTTCATTCAGAAACTCTTACCAGCTTCCTTCATCCCTTATCAATTATACCCACATCCTCTGTGGAATTCCCTTTATGATCTTTTCGTGAGTTGCAACAAACCTTTGCAGTAACAAGTCCTCCTTTCTATGTGATACCTCACTAAGATTCTCTCCTCTAAGCTCAGTCTTTTGGCATCTTTTTTGTTCTCTCTTCTTTAGAACCATTTGAGCACTCCTAGCTCTAGGTTGTTGTAATCTACTAACTTTCTTTTTCCACAATTTGTATGAAAATATAAGACCTTAAACTCGCAATCTTCAACATAACTCTACCTCCTTGTTTTGCACTTGAACACTTTCTCGCAGGAAACCTTCCCCTGCTCTGATACCAAATGATGCCAGCTTAAGTTGCATATACCTACAATATGCAAATAAAATTGCATGATCTACTATGTCTCCCAAGAATTCCAAAATTCCATACCTAGGAAACCTTCCATTAGTCAAGGTTTAAGACTCTTAATTAAATGCTTAAGCAGAAACATTTTATTTAACTATCCAAAGTCTTAACTTTAATAAACCTTTTAGCGAAACCTTCATAATCTTTGGTTAATTGTTATTACGCATGCATATTAACCATACCATGGTCTTTAGACTTTGGTTAAACTCAACTTAAACAATAATACATTAATCTCGCTTATTTCTATTATAATTTCCGTATAATAGAAATATTTCATAACCACACTTAAGCCTTACATTTTTTCCATTCCACAAACCTTTGCACATATATCGTTGTTGTCTTTAGTGCATTAAATCTCCACTATTGATCTGTCTCGTCTGATCCAACGGCTGTCACGTTGTTTGCTCACCAACTAACACAGACAGTCTCCACCGTCGATCTGACTCATTCAATCGAACGACTATCACATAATCCCACATAAATACTTGCATGATCGATATAATATCGAGAGCACGCGAGAAAAGTGTTTTTCCCTTTCCATCGTGTGCTGCGTCTCAACTACTAAGGTTGATCGTGTGAATTTTCCAAATACCATTTACAACATTTTTTAGTGTGCGAGATACCACTTACCCCTTGCGAATGCTACCCCACATCTATTAACACATTGATTCATTTGATCTCTACATTTCTTAACTTTATTCCACGTGACTTAATCCTGGTTGTCTATCTCACACAATCTCATTCGTTGATCTGACTGATGCAGCGACTGTGCTTTGTTACTGCATTATTTTGTTTCCTACTGTGCAATAGTCCATTCAACTTTCTTCCTATGTGTTTCTTCTTACCTTACCGTATTCAATTTTTCTAATCTCGATCTCCACTTTGTTACTTCATTTCTTCGTGCCTTTATGCTTCCTTCTTAAATCGTTAGATTTTAGGAAACCTTAGAGTTAAACCCTCACTATAACCATTAAGGATTTTCTCCAATACCATTTGTGTGCAACCCATAACACTCCTATATGCACTTCTTCTCTCTCAGATTCTTTTTGAATTCCCTACACACTTATGTTATGCAAATACACTCACTCACACACAATTTATCATTCGATTGATCAATACACACCACACAACTCATAAATTGAATTCTTTGTCTTTATAAATAACTCTTTACATAATGAATCTCTCTCTCTGGCTCCATTATCTTATCAATGGCATTTTATTTCTTTCCCGTAGGCTTACAATCAAACCCTATATAACTCCTAGTTAACAAACTCCTAGCTAGCTAACCCTCTTTTATGCCTTTTAGGCTTACATTTATACAAAAGGTTATGTGACCAAGTTCCCGGTCCAGATCCTTAATCTTCTCATTCACTCCTAAAATCTCTCAATTATCCCTTGAGGATCTCAACAACTTAACTAAATCCTAAGGATTCTCTTTAATCCTCAAAATCATGAAACTAGTTCCTAATCTAGGATTTACATTATTCCAAAATGTCTCAATTGTCACTAATCACTCATCATCACTCATGTAATGCTATATTCGAGAACATTTACAAATATGCCTCACAATACTTAATTAATACCTATTCTAGTTTCTCTCACTAGAATCACTCAAAACCTTAATAATTACATTAATTTAATACTAAGGCAACTAGCTTCCTTGAAAACACAAGACCCCCTATGTCTACTAAAATACAATGAAATTTATGAGCTGGATGGTCTTGCATCAACCTTCCTCACTAAGGCTTCATCCTACTCCTTAGTAACCATTCTTGGGATGCATGTCGTGATATATTCTTGTGAAAATAATATCGCTGAAATAATCCACCAACTTCTCTTTAATCTCTTCATTAAGGAGCTTACTCTACCCATCCTCACCAGTCAGGGATATGATCATGTTGTGATGTCTATGTTTAACAATAGATTTTTGGAAGAAAATAGTAATGTTCTCCCCTTCTTTAATCCATTGTACCTTTTCTTTACACCATAACACGTCTTACTTCTTTCTTCTCTATTTGAGGTTGCAAAGAGAGTATCCTTCCTACTTTAATAACTCCACTCATCTCCCTTCAATTATTATTCTTTGCTAGATTTCGTTCATTTCCTTTTCCAATATTTGCTTCTCTTCTAAAAAACCCTCTAAATTCCTCCTTATTCCCCTTCATGATTTTAGTTTGCATATATTCTCCATTCATTGTGAATGAATATTTAGCCGAATTGTTATAATATTCACAGTAAAACATGATGGGATTTCATTAGTAAAGAACCACATACAATATGATTAATATATGTTATAGTTTTAAAATTAAACATAATTTATCTCTTATATCAACTCATATTATATCTCGTAAAATTGATACATCATATGAATTTAGATGTAATGTTAATTTTGTTCAGTTTCTAAAAAAAATGTCAATATAGATAACATTGTCTGTGTTATCCACATGAATCATTAAACCCCATGCTTTAAGTTTTATTCTAAAAATTGTCGTCTTTTATTTCGATTATTTCAATTACTTTTAAATAATTCTATATAATTTGGAAAATATTCTCCTCATTAATAGGCACTCTCCTTGTTTTTGGAAGTATTGAAACAATACTTTAATGATATTATTTCATTTGTTTCTTTATAGAAAAATGACTTATATGTACAAATATGGATTTTTTATTTCATTTGTTTCCTACACTTTACTATTGTAGACAACATAAAATTTATATGTTTGAATACCATCTTTTTTTTTTTTTTTTTATCAATACTAATCACCTTTTCCTCAATATCTTATTTATCCCCTTCCTCTACAAAATTCAGATCTTATATCACTAGCCTTGTTTATGATACCAAGTTTACTTAGACATCTTCATTCCTCCTTCTTATATGCCTTCTTCTAATTACTAAACATGTATTTAAATTTTACTTATTTTCCACGAATTTATCTTCATTGGTAAGTTTTTTAATAAAAATTTATAATGAATAAAAGTAAACGTGAAGTATCTTAATAACATACACTCTATGTTATGGGTTCTTCATTCTATTCATCTTTCCAACAAAATATTAACATCTCTACTATAATATTTCATATAGATTATGATGTTTTTAAAAGTCTATTATTTAACAAATTCAAATCTTAATCCATAAACATGACTTAACCTTTCACCTTTTCCACTACTTTGTTGGAATTTGTAATATTATCTTATCTCCATTTGACTTTTCCAATTGTAATTTATAGCATTTTTAATAATCATATACTTTCAAATTTACACATGCAAAACAAATCCTATAAGTGTTACAACTTTTAGCCAAATTAACATATAATTCATACTACTTTGTTGCAATTTTTTATATTTTCTTATCTCCATTTGACTTTTCCAATTGTAATTATAGCATTTCTAATAATTATATACTTAAAAATTTAGACATGCAAAACCACCCCTATAATTCTTACAACTTTTAAGCGAATTAACGTATACTTCATATTTTGTTTTTATGGATGAAATAATAAAAATTACACGGAAATACAAATACTACCTAGTTGTCACTGCTAATCAAGTATAAAAGAAATTCAATAACTATAGCTATGATTTCTCAAGTAACCCATCATGTAAACATTTTATCTAGATAGCTAATATTATAGATTTGTTTCACAATAGCCATTCATTACACTAGCTTTTCTTTTCACCTAATCCCTCTACAATATGGGAAAGATATCTAGTTCAGTATTACATATAAGTACCCGCTTACCGGCAATACTCCAGTGGGTTAGCTAAAAAAAGTCAAAACTAGGGTATCTCACTTTAAACTAAACCATTACATATACATTCATAATTCTCACATATATGGATGACAATAAACAATAAAATACTATGGTATCATATCCAACCATAAGCAAAGAATGGACGAATTTCATTTTTCTTCAATCCTTTGCATGCAAACTCTGGTTATGCATAGAATATATACCTATTTGTAAAATTGGGAATAAATAAAATGTAAACTACGCAAATGAAAATAAACGGAATGTTGGTTCAACTAAACACTTTTAATCTCAAACAGAATAATATTTATTGGAACCCTTTCTTGTCCCTTTCACTGATTAGCTAACTTATATATTTCTAAATTAATATAAAACTAAGTATATTTATTTTTTAATTTAAATTATTATGTTTTTAACAAATTAATAAATACTATTATCTAATATCAACTCAAATATAATCCAAAGCTAATAAATTCACCTAACTTAACATATTTACAAATTAGGAAGGATAATATTAACTTCCTTCGGCTTTTGAAATACTTATTTGAATAGTATTTTTATTGTAGTTCCTTTGAGTTTATCTGGATTGCTATTCCCTGAATATTAGGTAATTAGATGGAGGCGGTTATAATTGTTTGCGCCCATATCTGTCTAATGGTTGAGTCTATATCTTTTTAATTTTCAATATCCCGCGAATCAAGAATCGAATGAAAAATATCTATTTTAACTAAACTTGTAACAATCATTAAAAAAATATGTATGTCATCAACATTCTCCTTATGTATTAATCAACTGTTCACAAGCGTTTTCCAAACTACAACCTAAACATATATATTCATAATATTAAATAGGAAAAGGAAGCAATTATAATTTTATACCAATAAAGAAGCAAGAGGAGAAAGAAAAAGAGTACTTAATCACTCACAACACCTTCAACCGCGATCACACCAAATAATTACATCAATCTCTCACAAAATATTCAATCGCTATACTGCCAAGCACAACATCCCAATCCTTAATAGATAATCCCTCTCAAGAGTTCAACTCATTAACCTTTTGTACACAACTTTCCTGACGTCCTTATACGCTACGTGAATCTCTCTCAAGACCTTTAATCTTGAAAATATCAAATACTCGACATGAATCTCTCAGAACGCCTTCAATCCCTAGACTACTAAGCTCAATATCATCATCTATACTTACAAAAAAGGATACAATACATCTTGGCAACTACTTGACATGGCGATCTTGCAACTAGTTAATATGGAGGAGGGGCATCAACGAATAGTCTTATTGCCAAGCATCCCACCGGCAGCTTCTACTCAATGAATAAATTATGGGAATGATAAGGTTCAAGCGTCATCAGAACTGTTTCTTGTAATATCTCATGATTGTGGGAAATGGACATCGATATCGATCAAGTCTTCTTCAAGCTCATCCGTATCTAAAAAGGGCTTAAAATTTCTAAAATTGTTTCCCATCATGCACATTATTGCGCTTCAATTCTGTCATTTCAAGTTTTGCATTGTATTTCCAACGCGAAAAAACCTGATCAAGATATCACTAAACTATTCCTTGATTAGATTCGTATTTTCGATATTGAATGGTAGTTGAATTGATCAAATCAATCATCCTGTAAGATTGTTAATATATTTGGCAGACTTGCAACTAGTTAATATGGAGGAGGCGCATCAACGAATAGTCTTATTGCCAAGCATCCCACCGGCAGCTTCTACTCAGTGAATAAATTATGGGAGTGATAAGGTTCCAGCGTCATCACAACTGCTTTCTTGTAATATCTCATCATTGTGGGAAATGGCCATCCATATCGATCAAGTCTAAGCTCATCCGTATCTAAAAAGGGCTTAAAATTTCTAAAATAGTTTTCCATAATGCACATTATTGCGCTTCAATTTCTGTCATTTCAAGTTTTGCATTGTATTTCCATCGCGAAAAAACGTGATCAAGATATCACTAAACTATTCCTCGATTAGATTCGTATTTTCCATATTGAATGGTAGTTGAATTGATCAAATCAATCATCCTGTAAGATTGTTGATATATTTGGCAGGACGATCTACAGGTTGTTTCCTCATGGTCGGCGAAATCGATGTGGGGAAATACTGCACAAGGCACACCCACCATCAAAACGAATAATATGGATCGTGATGATCACTAATAGTGTAGGAAACTTGCGGATCTCTTCCAGTTTTTGAGGACAATGACGACACGGACGCGATGACTAATAAACCTAGACAACTTTAACAATCTGTATAGAATTGTTATGCACTAACTCCTGGACTCCATATCCGTTTAATTGTACGACACCTTTCGCTATAATAAGTTTCCGTAGAAATCACTGTTTATCGTCAAGAATGCGACGGCGTACATCTTTGTGTCACGGCATAAACTAGATGCATGCATTTCTGTTAGAAGATTGAAACGGAAAGGAAGCAGGAATTTTTCTATATTTGCTCACACAATCATAAAGATATGCATATGCTGGCCTTGAAAAAGAAAGTTCAAGATCTTAATGTCTAGTATATTGATCTAACTATTATTAGGGTTGCTTAAGCACAGATTCTATATCTTGACGGGACTAAATACACCACATTAAAGTATATGCATAATAACAAAAAAATCTCTAGGCTGTTTAAAATATATATGCATTTATTTAATCGCTGAAATATATAATAAAATCATTATAAAATATCATTTTATTTCTCATTCATTTGTAGGTTGGAACATTTGGAAAAATAAAATCGTGTCAAACTCAAATCATACATGTCAACTACAAATATTATGAGGATCAACGAAAAGTGGCGGTGAAAAATTAGAAATGTATAAAAATCGATTTCAAGTACAACACTTAGCATAACCTACTAACCAAAAACAAGTGACAATACATCTGAAAAAGGGGGACGTTAGTCATATCTTAGAAAATGTTTTAGAGGAACATAGAGGTATGGTATGGCTTTTAGATTGGTTTGCATTTGTTATTGATAGTTCTCTCTTATTTGCAACACAATGTTTCTTCAAATTTGGTTTTGCATGGGTAAGATATTGGTTTTTTTGGCTTTATAACTCAAAAAATAGAATGAGTTTGTATTTTTTTCTCGATGATTTCTTTTATTTAAGACTTCAAAAAATGCTGCTTGTAGTTTATCGATGATACATGGCTAGACGCTTCAATTTTTGGGCAAAGAGTCCATTCATGCCCTAAACGCAATTTTGTTCAGTTTTTTAACAAAGAATTGAGATGCCGATATACATAGAGAATGATGTGGAAAGTGGAATAGAGCAAATTTATCTTCTCATTATTCAAAATTAGTTAAATAAACTACATATGAGACATGGAAATAAACAACAATGAATTACTGGAAGAAGTTACAATTAAACTTAAGTGAAACAAAACCGGCTATGGCACTTAGCAGAGAGTGAGGCTAATTATCTCAACACCTCCTCTTAATGTCAATCGTTACAAGTATTGGGACTTACAATGCCCAATTGCTCTCTTTGAAATGAAATTATTTTCGTCTAATGGCTTTATGAAATATGTGCAAGCTCATCTCATGAGCCACAAAAAGCATGTAAGATATCTCCATCATTGACAAGTTCATGGATCAAATGAAAATGTGTGTGAGTATGCTTACTCCTTTTGTGAAACACGTGAATTTTGGATAAAGAAAATCAAGGGTTCTTATCACAAAAAATACGAGTTGACCCCTTCTAAACTTTTGAAAAATCTTTCAAAGGTCTTGTTATCCACATTGCTTGACAAGTTGTTGAAGTTGTAGCTACATACTCTTCCTCTGCAGAAGCTATTGAAAGGATGGGTTGTTGCTTGGATGTCTACGGTATCGTATTGATTCTAGGGTGAAAACCATATCCTGAGGTGCTTTTAATCGATGTCAGTATACCCTGAAAGTGAACAATCTTTAGAGTGTCTTTAGAACAAGACATAGTCGACTATTCCTGCAACATATCTTAAGACCTTTTTTGCAACCTTCCAATGGGAGATCCTAGGTGATTCCATAAACTGGGGAACATAACTGCAAACATAACATCTGGTCTATTTGTAGTGAGATATAAGAGACTACCAAATACACTTTTATATCATGTGGAATCGACTAGTGGTGCTACATCTTATTTGCGCAGCTTGGTGCCTCAAGAAATTGGAGTATTACGTAGTTTGAAATTGATCATTCTAAACTTTTCGAGCATGCAAGTGAAATATTATTGTTTACAAACGAATATTCCATTAGAAGATTGTTTTATTTCAATCCCTAAAAAGTAGTTCATGAGGCCTGGATCAGTTATATCAAAATTTGTTTGCATGGCCGCTTTAAATTCTTCTAGCATCATATTGCATGTATAAAGAGGATCATAAATACCAAGGTAAACAATGATAATGTTACCTTCATGAATTTCAGTGTACAAAGTTGGCTCATGGCTATTTTTGCCCACTTTTGATGTGGTAAGTATCGATGTGATTGTAACAAGCTTGGGGAGCTTGTTTGAAGCCATATAAGGTTTTCTTCAACTTGTACACTTTATGCTCTTGTACTAGAATATCAAAACCAAGAGTTGTTCCACTTAAAATTCATCCTGCAATATCCCATTTTAGAAAATAAATTTTACATCAAGTTGAAAAACATTCCATTTTTATTGAGTTGTTGTGGCCGGAATAGTTATGGCAGTGTCTGATCTTACTATTGGCATCAAGGTTTCACCATAATCGACACCAAACTATTATGGGAATCCTTTTCCAACCAACCTTGCCTTTTGTTTCTCAATTTCTCCTTTTTCATTTAGTTTGGTCTTATATACCCACTTTACACGAATGTTGGTTTTGTCTCTTGGCAGATGAACTAGTTACCAAGCCTCATTTTTCTCTATGGCAATGATTTCTTGACTCATTGCATCTACCCAATGTTTCCCTTTTACTACTTCTTCAAATGGGTTGGTTGGCAGGAAAGAAAGGCAAACAAATTCTGCTTATGAAAGTCATGCTCTAGCTCATATATTTCTCTGATGCTTATAGTTTTCTTATTGTCTTCTTAAAATAATGAATTACTGTTGGATTCACCATTAGAAGATGTACCATTTCTAGAGTGATATGCCTCTTCTTGAACCTGCAATATTGGCATTTGTGGTGGATGAATAGGTTGATTTAAGGCATCATGAATTTGATAAAACAAATATTTATTTTGAAAAAAATTAACACATCTTCTTAAAACAAACTTCTTCGTAAATGGATTATAGAGTCTATAGTATTTTGACTATCCACAATAGCCAGAAAAAATACATATTTCACTTCAATCGTCAAGTTTCTTTCACAATTTCTCAAAAACATGTGGAAATGCGACGAAACCAAAAATATTAAAGTGAAAGGCATTCACCTTCTTAACATCCCGAAGTTCTTGAGGTACGTCAACTTAGACACTAGTTTTTCGAGATCTGTTGAGAATATATATTGCATTAGCAACTGCTTCAACCAAATAATTAATGGATAAATTATTCTCTCGAAGCATTCATTTGGCCACATTCATGATTGTCTCGTTTTTCCTTTCTGCTACTCTATTTTGTTGTGGAGTGTATCTTGTTGTGGTCTCCATGATTATTACTAGTTATTGACAAAAACCTTTGAAGTGATTGGAACTGTATTCTCCTCCTCTGTATTACTTGAGAACTTTTAAAGGCTTTCCACTTTTCTTTTCTGCTTCTTCTTTGCACTCTTTAAATATTAAGAAACTGTCACATTTATTTTTGAGATAATAAACCCATATCTTCTCTTCCACCACTGGATTGTGTTTTCATTGCACCACATATATATGTAAGGAATATCTCTAAAGGATCTTTTTCTCTAGTGGTAGATGTGGGAAATAATCTCTTTTATGCTTTGCTAAAACAAAAATTTCATAGTTACAGTCTTTTTCCTCACAACAAGGAGACCAATGACCATAGAATATTTCTAAAGTAGACTTAGTCTCTTGAAGGGAATATGTCGATAACTAGAATTCCATAGTTGTAACTCATTTATCCTTACGCATTGGGTGGGAAAATATTGTGAGAAACTATGACTTATAAGAGTCAATGGAAACATCTTATTCTTGATTTTTCAACCTTTTCTATCAGGCTCCTATTGGGAGGTTTGTCAAAGATATAACATGTCGTCCCTTGGAATATTACATCATAACCATGTTGCATCAATTGGCCTACACTAATGAGATTATGCTTCAGATATGAAACATAATAAACATCAAATATATATTTATTTTCATTTCTTTTGTAAGAATCAGAACAATATGTTTCGGTTCCTATTTAATATGGGAACAATTTCTAGGAGTAATTTCAAATTTTATGGAATCATAGTTGCAAGAAAGTATATTTTTGTTACTCTTCATATGGTTCTTGCAGCCAGTATGCAAGAACCAAAGCTCCTCATTGTGATTGTCTTTAGATAGATCGCAAGAAAGAAACATGGTTTTAGAGGATTCTCCTTTATTGTTGGATATATGGACACTATCTCATTTTTTATCTAACTGTTTCTTTGTGCATTCATGTTCATAATACCCAAATTTCTTGCAGTAATAACACTGGACATTAGACTTGTTGTTTGAAGTGTTTATTTGTGTCTAATTATGTGAATATATCAAATTATTTTCTATATGATGATGTTTAGTAAATCTACCTCTACCTCTGTCACGCTTGTTTGTGCCTCTATATCCTCTACCTATGCCTCTGCCATTAGAGACTTGTACCTTGAATGCTTGTTCCAAGTATTTCTTTCGCAATTTAAGTCATGTATCAGATGAGAGAAGTGATCATCAACTATTCTAATGAGATAATTGTAAGATCTGTGGATTACATAATGGCTATTAGAACCATGACATATTTTTTATGTAGGCTTCAGATGAATTTTTCGACTATGTTCTTAGCTGTAGTGGTTTCACTAATAAGTTTGATTTTATTAACTATCCCCATGACTCTAGTCATGAACTAATCACCATTCTCTATGTAAGTCATATTTAAGGTTTTTAACTAAGCCCACAATGTCTACAATTTTATAGTCTTCATTGTATCATTAACTTGATACACAACTTTCAAAATATTCTAGGCTTCCTTTGTTGTTTATGTGTCGGTTATCTTGTAGAAGATAGAATCATTGACTAAATTATTTATCCAACATTTGGCTTTGTTCTCTTTCTTTCTTAGTTAAATAGTTGCATTCATTTGATTATTCATCGTGGATTTCTCTCCGACTTGAAGCCAAATAAGAGTCGTCAAGTCACACCGAGTCCTACCATGCCTCTACATAACACATGCTTATTTTGTGGTAGAATCTTAGTGAGCATATCAGCAAGGTTCCGATCTATTTGGATCTTTTCCAAGGATAATTGTTCTTCCTCCAACACATGCCGAATCCAATGGTACCTTAAGTCAATGTGCCTGGTTATTGAATGAAATGCTGGGTTTTTCTCCAAGTGAATGGCACTCTGACTATCACAATATAACACATACTTGTCTTGCTTTATTCCTGTTTCTCCTAGGAATCGCTAAATCCACAACATCGCTTTACAAGCTTCTGTTGCAGCTATGTACTCTAGTTTTGTTGTAGAGAGGGCTACTATTCTTTGTAGCCATGACACCCAAGATACTGCTGCACCTGCAAATGTATACAAATAACCTGTAGTGGACTTTTTGGTATCCATATCTCCAGCCATATCCACATCTGTAAATCCTTCAAGCATGGTCTCATCATGACCAAAACATAAATAATAATGACTAGTACACTTGAGTTACCTTAAAATCCATTTTACTGCTTGCAAATGTTGTTTGCCGGGATTGGCAAGGAACCTACTCACTACTCCCACTAAATATGCAATGTCTAGTTGTGTGCATACCATGGCATACATCAAACTGCCAACTACTAAAGCATAAGGAATTCTTCTCATCTCTTCCTTCTCTTTGTCGTTACTAGGACATAATTCAGTACTCAGCTTGAAGTGGGTTGAAAGGGTTGTACCAACTGGCTTGGCATCCTTCATATTAAACTTGTCAAGCACGTTCTTGATATATATTGTTTTTGTGATAGCCAAAACCTTTTGTTTTTCCTGTCACGCATAATCCACATGCCCAATATATGTTGTGCTAGTCCCAAATCCTTCATTGCAAATTTGCTTCCCAAATCTTTCTTCAGCCTATTGATCTTATTCTTATCATGCCCAATAATCAACATGTCATCCACATATGACAATAATATGATATACTTTCCTTGATCATACCTCTTGATATAGACACAATGGTCAGCTTCCAACCTCTGAAAACCATGTTCCAACATGAATGAATCAAATTTCTTGTACCATTGTCGAGGTGCCTATTTCAACCCATAGAGACTCTTGTTCAACCTACAAACAAGGCCTTATTTGCCTTTTTCTATGAAGCCTTACGGCTGCTCCATATAAATTTCATCCTTCAATTCACCATGAGGGAAAGCAGTTTTTACATCTAACTGTTCACATTCTAGGTCTAAATTAGCAACTAGATGAAGAATGACTCAAATGGATGACATTTTAACAACAGGTGAAAAAATTTCAGTGAAGTCAATACCTTATTTTTGGGCAAAACCTTTCACCACCAGTCTTTCTTTATACCTCTCCTTCTTTTCGTCACCTTCATGCTTAATCCTATACACCCATTTGTTTTGTAGAGCCTTTCTACCTTTTGGGAGGTTTACCAACTCCTAAGTTTTATTTTCCTACAAAGAGTTCATTTGTTCTTGCATTGTTTTCTTCCATTCTTCACTGTGCTCAACTTTACAAGCTTCTTGAAAACAATTAGGTTCATCTTCATCAGTCAACAAAATATAGTTTGAAGGAGGATACCTTTGCGAAGGCTTATTACGCCTAGAAGACTGTGAACCAACTATGGTGGTGCATTATCAGGTTGAATCTCCTGTAAAGGTTCCTGCAAGATTCCTTCTTCTTGTTGTTCATTATTTTCCACTTGTTGTTCTTCATGCTCCTGGATTTGTTGTTCATTTTCTTGTATTGGTGGTATGTTTTCCTACTGCTCTTCAAACTTGTCAATAACCTTCTTGACCTCCAACTCACCTACAGTCCTCTTGAACATTTCTGACTCATTAAATATAACATCCCTGCTTCTAATAATTTTCTGTTTGACTGGATCCCATAGATGATAACCAAGATCTTCATCCGCATATTCCAAAAAAATGCATTTCATAGATTTATCCTCTAGCTTAGTTCTATATTCTTTGGGAATATGTGCGAATGCTTCACATCCAAAGATTTTCAAGTGAGAATAATTCAAATTCTTACCAGTGCAAACTTCTTCAGGGATACCGCAATCCAAGGCTGTAGTTGGATATCTATTTATGAGGTAGCAAATGGTCCTGACTGCTTCAGCCCAAAAATTCTTCTCCAAACTGGAATTGGACAACATACTTTGCACCTTTTCCATAATGGTGCAATTCATCCTTTCTGTGACACCATTCTGTTGAGGAGTACTAGGCACTGTCTTCTCATGCTTTATGCCAAACCTATTACAAAATTCCTTAAATGCATTTGAGAAATATACTCCACCATTATCTGTTCTTAAACACTTCAACAATTTGTTAGTCTCTCTTTCAACAGTAACATGGAATTTTTGAAATATTCCAAACACTTCACTTTCATTTTTCATAGGATATGCCCAAACTTTCCTGTATGCATCATCTATAAATGTTACAAAATATGATGCTCCTCCTGATGATTTGATGTTCATAGGCCCAAAGACATCCAAGTGTACCAATTCTAACACATTTTTCTTTTTTTCATGGCCACCTCTAAGGAATGAAACCCTTCTTTGTCTACCATATATACGATTCTCACAAAGATCAAGACTATAGGATTTCAAACCTGGCAATAAATTTTTACCAATAAGGATTTTTAAGCCCTTCTCGCTCATGTGACCCAAACGCTTATGCCACAGATCTGCTAAATCTTCTTCCTTTGTGACAGAAGCCAAATCTAACTTTCCTATTAGTGCCTTCAATGTGTATAATGTTCCTGCCTTGGGTCCTTTGGCCACGACCATTGCACCTTTGCTAATTTTCCAGCCTCCATTTCCAAAGCTTGTCGAATAGCCTTCATCATGCAGTCGTCCCATAGAGATTAAACTCATGGGCATTTCTGGTACATTCGTGACCTATTTCAACAATATATCTTGTCCATCTTTCATCTTGATCTAGACATCTCCCACTCCAACAATACTGCAAATATCATTATTCCCCAAATCCACTCCACCATAATCACCGGGATTAGATGAAAGAAAACTAACTTTGCATGGGGTTACATGGGGAGATGCCCCAGAGTCAAGGATCCAATCAAAGCTACTGTTAGATGTATATACACATGCATCCTCTACTAAAATAGTAAACAACACATCACCATCTGTGGCTACAACAGTAGTCTCACCTTCATTTATGCTGGATGACTTGTGATTTGTACCAGACGGTCTGTGATCCTTTTGTCCTTTCTTCCAGAATTGACATTATTTCTTCATGTGCCCAGGTTTGCCACAATGAAAGCAGATGATCCTTCCTATCCTTGATTTTGATCAGCCTCTTGATCTTCATCGCCCTTTCCGGCCTCGATCCATTCTCCTACCACGATCAGCTAGAGCTAGAGCCTCTCCTCCCTGGTTTTCTGCATTTGACTTGCGTCATATCTCCTCATTCATTAAACTGCTGCTGACATCATCAAACTTCAGGGTCCCTGTAGTTGTTCAAGTGCTCATAGCTACAATTAAATTTTCCCAGCTGTCTGGCATAGAACACATTAGCAAAATAGCTCTAATTTCATCATCTAAAATGATTTTAACAAAGTCAAGTTGATGTAATAATATTAAATGCATTCAAGTGCTAAAAAACTGAAGCACCCTACTTCATTTTGAGATGATAAAACTTCTTCATCAAGAACACTTTTTTTGATGTTGTGTTCTTCTCATATAGATAATGGAGCTTCTTCCATAATCCTTCAGCCGTCTTTTCTTCGGACACATTGAAATAAACATTCTTTGTTAAATATTAGCAGATTGTTGCAATTGCCTTTCTATCTAACTTATTCCACTCTTCGTTTGTCATCGATGAGTGTTTCTTTGTTGTGCCCTCAATTGGCAAATACTGATCCTTTAAAATCAGTTTATCCTCCATCTATGATTTCCATAGGGAAAAATTAACCCCACTCAACTTCTCCATATCTGTAACTATTGTCTCCATTTTCAATCAAATTCATGCAACAAAACACAAAAACTCCACTTAAAAATAAAACTTTAATTATTACGCTTTAAAATTTAGTAATAATGACCTTCCTCCTTTTAAAATACCCTTTTCAAAATTCCAACATATAATTATATATGTCTCATAATAAATATAAAAACATATATAATGTTTTATCATTTTCACATTTCACACATACATATGTTGGTTTGAGGAAAAAAACTTGGCGTATACATGCAAGCTTGATGTAAAAAAAAACTTACGAACACCACGTTTCAACTCCAAACTCCACCTATCTCCATGTTTTAAACTCTAGTGACACATTTCAACATAGGTCCATGATCTTGTTTTTCTTGCAGCAACTCTCTTTTACTTCCAATGTTCCTCAACTATTTCCTAGACAAATCGTTCAACTACTCCAGGGGTAACAACCAACATTTTAACGAACGTTGCCAGAGCAAGGCAATGGCATGAAGCGGCTTGCATGGTGGATATTTGAACTTGGCTCTGATACCATTTGTTAGATCAGAGCATACATAAAACATGGCGGACTTATACTTAGAGACTTAGACAACAATAGCAAAGAATAATTTACAGAGACAGACAAATGGAGAAACAAAAAGATTACTTACTCAGAAACAACAGAATAGATGCATTACATAACAAGCTTGGGCTTTGGCTTGCTTTCCTTGGCCAGAGAAATTACAAATTTATAGAGGCAGAAGAAGGATCTAGAATCCTATGTGTGATTTGGATGGAGATCTGGAATGATCTAGAAACCACTGGTGGTGTAGGAAGATCTAGGATCCTACACGTGATTCTAGAAACTAATGGCGGTGTGGAAAGATCTAGAACGTTGGAGATCTAAAAAGATCTGATCTAGAATCCTCCGTGAATTTGGCTTCACACTTAACAATTTCTATGCTTCTTCGATCATTGCTACATATGAATCCTGAAGTGTAGCCCAACACTTTTTGGGTTTGCAAAAAAGTCATCATTTGTAAAAACTAGAATTCATATTGTTTACCAATCAAAATGGTTGTTTGTAGAATAAAACTTGAAGAAGCTATTTTCTGTACCTTAAGCAAAAACTTAAACAAATTTTCCCCTTTTCAAGACTCCTTTGATTTAAAAAGAAATTCCTTACAGATAATGCAAGGCCCCTTTTCCTTAAAACAAATTCATAATAGTCCTTCACTATAATAAAAATTTGCTTTAAAAAAAAAAACCTTTATAAAACAAATTGTGGACCTTTAAAACAAAAATGAACATATTTGAAGCACCCCTTCTTTTTATAAAATCCTTAAAATTTTACTTCCTTTAAAATCCTATAAAAAGTGCTTTGGTTTTTGTCTTTTACAAACACATTTTGGAAATCTTATGAATATGCCATTGAAGGTTTTGAATTTTTTTGTCGGTTGAGCTTGCATTGTAAAATCAACTTTGTGCTTCAAGTGACCTGAAACTTCATCCTCCATCCAAGACTTGAAAGCTACATCAGTGTTTGGTCTCTTCATGAATGAAATTTACCTTTGAAACTTGGTCATCAGGCTTGGAAACGTAGAACTGTGTTGGGTTGTATAAATTTTCAGTTTTTGATCTTTCCCATCTTCATCACATTTTCTCCTTTTTCAAAAAGTGTTGAGCTCATCAGACTTTCTTTGTTCGCAGAGTTTGCTGAAAGATGAATCACAATTTTTTGTTTTGTAGAGTGCGTTGATTCACATTAATTTCTTTTTTTGAGTTCGCAATGTTCTTTGCAATTTCTTTTTTAATTGCAATTGGACTCTTCTTTGACCTTGATCTCCTCTCAAGGTCTGGTACTCAAGCTCCTCTTGAATACTATTATTTTTTTTTGTTCACATATACATTTCAAATGGTGCTATCCTCGGAGTCTTACACAACCTCGTGCTCTGATCTCTCTGATTTTTTATAACATTATTATCTAGATTGAGCTCTAATATCATGACAACGAATGCGGAGATGAAAATACACAGAGAATGAACTCAAAATGCAAATGGAGTGAACTACTATTCTGATAATTAAAAATAAGTCAAATAAACTACATAGAGGACAAGGAAGCAAACAACAATAAATGACTGGAACACATTAGTCAAATAAACTACATAGAAGATGAGGAAACAAACAACAATAAATGACCAGAGAAAGTTCCAATAAAACTCAACTAAACTTAAGTGAAACAAAACAGACTATAACACCTAGCAGACCATGAGATTAATTATGTCAACATTTTTTGATATACTTGTTGAAAAAAAGAGACAATATTTTGAAGAAGTTACTTATGGTAAAATGATGCAAATAAAGGAAATCCAATGGAACTTCTTTAACACTAATAAACTTAAAGTTTCCCAAGTATGTTTTTATGTTTGGCAAGTAAAATTATTTATGGATTTTAAATTAGTGATTTTAATGTCAAAGTGCATCTGAGTAACATAATCAATCATCATTTAAGTATAGTGTCTTAAGGGACAGGACTAACGAGGGCAACTAATGTTCTAGGGTTCAACAAAGAGAGCGATAGAGGGTAACAAGTAAACATGGAGGCATAGGGAGGAGGGAGCTCCACTCCCTCCTACTGTGGTTTCAAATGGAGGAAGAGGAAGGAACAAGAAAAAGCCTCCACAATCCTTGGAGGTCAAGACAAAAAGCACTGAAACTCAGAAGGCAGAAGGCAACAAAATCCATGCAGAACAAGGGACCCATGAGGAAGACCGATAGGAGGAGAAAGCAGAAAATAGAGGTCAGGGAACATAGAATAGAACCAAGATGGGCCCCTGTAAACCCAAGACCATAACTAAACCGCGGGTTATATTGAATGATACAACTTTTCAAGAGCACAGGGATCACATGGCAAACTATGCCATTATATGCAAGTTTATGGGAATCTGGCTGTCAGAGAAAGTGTTGTAGACTTGGATAAAATGCAATTGGAAACCAAAGGGGCAGTTGAATATACATCTTGGATCCAAAGGTTTTTTTACCGTGTTCTTAACAAACATGGAGGACAAAGACAAGATTTTTGAAGGAGGACCATACTTCTTTGCAGTAGTTGGTCTCTATATGTGGCCTTGGATAATGAACCTTGTGCCAGAACGAGAAACCTTCACTTTGGTACGAGTATGGATTAGATTCTACTCCTTACCTTTAGCTTACTGGATGCCAAAGTCTTTAAAAGCTATAGGCAATAAATTAGGTCATTTCTTAAAGATCTTAGAGGAAACTCTACGAAGAAAATATACCTCCTATGCCCGTATATGTGTGGAGATGGACCTATCAGGAGCACTTCCATATAAGGTCATTCTAGAAGTCTATGATGATGAATGGGTTCAAACAGTTGACTATGAGCATATCCCGTTCAGATGTCAAAAATGTTATGAGCATGGGCACCTATCTAGAGATTATCCTCTTAATAAAAGGGAGGAATACATAAACAGCAGCAAAGGAAAGATCAGATAGGTTTCACCAAAGTAGGAGGAAAAGGAAAAGGAGGGGGAAGGAAGACACAAAAGAACCCTACTGAGAATGATAACAAAACAAGAATTTACAATAGTTTTGAGATATTAGGAGAAAAAGAAGTATAAGGAGGTGATTAAAAGAGTACAGAGAATCATTCAGCAAGGGGGAAAGGAAAAGAGACCAGCATACAGTTCACACAGGAACATAATGAACACATGATGGACCCTTTAACTACCATGGAAATAGAAAAATACCATGAAATGACTCAAAGTGAAAGTGGCACAGAAGACTAAGACTTATAAGAGATCCTGGAAAGGGAGAACCTAGAGCTGGAAAAGTTTCTAGAACAAGGAGGAAACCTCGGAATAAACTCCATGCCTCAGGAGGATGTTGACAACATACAATGGAGATTCCTTAGCAAGGGATATCAAACAGATGCAGGAGTCAAAAGAGGACATGATAACTAGGAAAATAAAGGGAGTTCCTCAATAGGATTAATAACAGGAAAATTAATAAAAAACCCAGGCAAGAAGCGGGGAAGAAAAGGCCAGAAATAACTGCTACTGGAGTGCGGCAAACTATTGATTGACTTAGGAAGGATGAAATACCTTTCCAGTTACTCCATCAAAACCACACCTCAATGAAAATAACAACCTAGAACGTTAGAGGACTAGGGAGTAGAATAAAATAGAGGAACCTAGGTAATAAGATGAGAGAGGAAAAATCTGACATAGTGTTCATTGAGGAAACAAAATTCTCAGTGGAAAAGATTAGAGAAAAACATAGAAAATGGTTAGATAGATATGAATACCTTAAGGTTGAGGCAAATAAATCTGCTGGTGGAATTCTCACTCTATGGGATCGACAGAAATTTGGTATGATTGATGCGGAGGCATCCGGACACCATCTTTCTTTGATTATCCAACTAGTGGGTGATAGGAAATGTTACATGATCACCAATATCTATGGTCCTCAGCCAATGGAGGACAAACTTTGACTTCTCACAACACCGAAGGATATGAAGAAGAGATACCCAACTCTACCCTAGATTTTAGGAGGCGATTTTAACATGATAAAATCACTCACAGAGAAGAAAGGAGGAACTAGAACACTTGGTAGGGATTTAGTTGTCGTCTAGAACTTCCTCACCAATATGAAACTTGTAGATATGGAAACCAACAATGGAATCTTCACTTAGAATAACAAAAGGGGGGGCTCTACCCAAATAGCCCTAAAATTAGACAGATTTATTATCTCAGGGGAACTTCTTCTCATGGAATGTAGCCTGACTGCACTAATCCTACGTTTTGGAGGTTCAGATCATTGGCCCATTCAATTGGAAGCTTCTCTATTTGGTAAATCGAGGAACAACCACTTCAGGTTTGAAAACACTTGGCGCATACATTCAGATTTCCTCACCAACATCAAAGAATGGTGGAACGAAGAGCTACACCATCAAGGTACAAAGATGTTCCTTCTACATTGCAGGCTCAAACACATTAAAGACAGACTCAAAGAGTGGAATAAAAAGGAATTTGGCAATATATTCAAAGCTAAAGAAGAAGTGGAAAAGAAACTAAAGGAAATAAACCAAATTCTTATCATAGAAGGCTATACAAATGAAAGGAAAGAGATGGCAGAGTCACTTTAGCATGAATGGGAAAACAAATGTCTATAAGAGGAAATATTCTAGAGATAGAAATCCAGAGTACAATGTATTAAAGTAGGGGAGAAAAACACCAAATTCTTTCACAGATCCACCATAGCTCACAGAAACAATAACAACATTGTGGAACTTACAGATCAGCATGGAATAGAAAGAAACACTCATGATGAGATGGGAGAGGTCCTAGTCTATCATTTTCAGATAATTGTTGAGGAATCCACGGTAGATAGATATCAGTTTATGAAAATATTTACACAGTACATTCATAAACTGCTATCTAGAGAAGACAATTACAATCTCAACAGACCAGTAACAGAGGAAGAGATTGAGGAAGTCATTGCAGAGATGCACAATGGGAAAGCAACAGGCCCACATGGCTTCAATGTGGAATTTTTCAAAACATGTTGGATGATAGTAGAACAGGATATTTTGGAGGTAGTGGAAGACTCTCAAATATTTAAAATAGTCTTGAAGGCACTCAATGAATCTTTCATAGCCTTAATCCCCATACAAGAAAAGGCCAACCGTCTCAAAGTGCCTTGCATGGTGGATATTCGAACTTGGCTCTGATACCATTTGTTAGATCAGAGCATACATAAAACATGGCGGACTTATACTCGGAGACTTAGACAACAATAGCAAAGAATAATTTACAGAGACAAACAAATGGAGAAACAAAAAGATTACCTACTCAGAAACAACGGAATAGATGCATTACATAACAAGCTTGGGCTTTGGCTTTCTTTCCTTGGCCGGAGAAATTACAAATTTATAGAGGCAGAGGAAGGATCTAGAATCCTGTGTGTGATTTGGATGGAGATCTGGAATGATCTAGAAACCACTGGTGGTGTAGGAGGATCTAGAATCCTGCATGTGATTCTAGAAACTAATTTGGCTTCACACATAACAATTTCTATGCTTCTTCGATCAGCTCTACATATGAATCCTGAAGTGTAGCCCAACACTTTTTGGGTTTGCAAAAAAGTCATCATTTGTAAAGACTAGAATTCATATTGTTTACCAATCAAAATGGTTGTTTGTAGAAGAAAACTTGAAGAAGCTATTTTTTGTACCTTAAACAAAAACTTAAACAAATTTTCCCCTTTTCAAGACTCCTCTGATTTAAAAATAAATTCCTTACAGATAATGCAAGGCCCCTTTTCCTTAAAACAAATTCATAATAGTCCTTCGCTATAATAAAAATTTTCTTTAAAAAAAAAAACCTTTATAAAACAAATTGTGGACCTTTAAAACAAAAACGAACATATTTGAAGCACCCCTTTCTTTTTATAAAATCCTTAAAAGTTGCCTTGCTTTAAAATCCTTTAAAAAGTGCCTTAGTTTTTGTCTTTTACAAACACAGATTAGAAAGCTTATGAATATGCCATTGAAGGTTTTGAATTTTTTTGTCGGTCGAGCTTGCATTGTAAAATGAACTTTGTGCTTCAAGTGACCTAAAACTTCGTCCTCCATCCAAGACTTGAAAGCTACATCAGTTTTTGGTCTCTTCATGAATGAAATTTGCATTTGCAACTTGGTCATCAGGCTTGAAAATGCAGAACTATGTTGGGTTGTATAAATTTTCAGTTTTTGATCTTTCTCATCTTCATCACATTTTCTCCTTTTTCAAAATGTGATAAGCTCATCACACTTTCATTGTTCACACAGTCTGTTGAAATATGAATCACAATTTTTTGTTTTGCAGAGTGCGTTGGTTCGCATTAATTTCTTTTTTGAGTTCGCAATGTTCTTTGCAATTTCTTTTTTAATTGCAATTGGACTCTTCTTTGACTTTGATCTCCTCTCGAGGTCTGGTACTCATGCTCCTCTTGACTACTATTATTTTTTTTTTCACATATAAATTTCAAATGGTGCTCTCCTCCGAGTCTTACACAACCTCGTGCTTTGATCTCTCCTATTTTCTATAACATTATTTTCTAGATTGAGCTCTAATATCATGACAAAGAATGCGGAGGTGAAAATACACAGAGAATGAACTCAAAATGCAAATGGAGTGAACTACTATTCTGATAATTAAAAATTAGTCAAATAAACTACATAGAGGACAAGGAAACAAACAACAATAAATGACTGCAATGCATTAGTCAAATAAACAACATAGAAGATGAGGAAACAAACAACAATAAATGACCAGAGAAAGTTCCAATAAAACTCAAATAAACTTAAGTGAAACAAAACGGACTATAACACCTAGCAGACCATGAGATTAATTATGTCAACATTTTCTGATATACTTGTTGAAAAAAAGAGACAATATTTCGAAGACGTTACTTATGGTAAAATGATGCAAATAAAGGAAATCCAATGGAACTTCTTTAACGCTAATAAAATTAAAGTTTCCCAAGTATGCTTTTATGATTGGCAAGTAAAATTATTTATGGATTTTAAATTAGTGATTTTAATGTTAAACTACATCTTAGTAACATAATCAATCATCATTTAAGTATAGTCTCTTAAGTGACCGGACTGACGAGGGAAACCAATGTTCTAGGGTCCAACAAAGAGGGCGATAGAGGGTAATAGGTAAACGTGGAGGCATAGGGAGGAGGGAGCTCCACTCCCTCCTACAGTGGTTTCAAATGGAGCAAGAGGAAGGAACAAGAAAAAGCCTCCACAATCCTTGGAGGTCAACACAAAAGGCACTGAAACTCAAAAGGCAGAAGGCAGCAAAATCCATGTAGAACAAGGGACCCATGAGGAAGACCAACAGGAGGAGAAAGTGGAAAATAGAGGTCAGGGAACCTAGAATAGAACCCAGATGGGCCCCTCTAAACCTAAGACCATAACTAAATGGTGGGTTATATTGAATGATCCAACTCTGCAGGAGCACAGGGATCACATGGCAAACTATGCCGTTATATGCAAGTTTATGGGAATCTGGCTGTTAGAGAAAGTGTTGTAGACTTGGATAAAATGGAATTGGAAACCAAAGGGGGAGTTGAATATACATTTTGGATCCAAACGTTTTTTTACAGTGGTGTTCATGAACATGGAGGACAAAGACAAGTTTTTTGAAGGAGGACCATACTTCTTTGCAGCTGTTGGTCTCTATAGGTTGCCTGGGATAATGGACTTTGTGCTAGAACGAGAAACCTTCACTTCGGTACCAGTATGGATTAGATTCTACTCCTTACCTTTAGCTTACTAGATGCCAGAGTCTTTAAAAGCTATAGGCAATAAATTAGGTCATTTCTTTAAGATCTTAGATGAAACTCTATGAAGAAAATATACCTCCTATGCCCGTATATGTGTGGAGATGGACCTATCAGGAGCGCTTCCATATAAGGTCATTATAGAAGTCTATGATGATGAATGGGTTCAAATAGTTGACTATGAGCATATCCCGTTCAGATGTCACAAATGTTATGAGCATGGGCACCTATCTAGAGATTATCCTCGTAATTAAAGGGAGGAATACATAAACAACGACAAAGGGAAAGATCAGATAGGTTTCACCAAAGTAGGAGGAAAAGGAAAAGGAGGGGGAAGGAAGACACAAAACAACCCTATTGAGAATGATAACAAAACAAGAAGTTAGAATAGTTTTGAGATCTTAGGAGAAAAAGAAGTATAAGGAGGTGATCAAAATTATACAGAGAATCATTCAGCAAGGGGGAAAGGAAAAGAGAGCAACATACAATTCACACAGGTACATAATAAATACATGATGGACCCTTTAACTACCATGGAAATAGAAAAAGACCATGAAATGACTCAAAGTGAAAGTGGCACAGAGGAGTAAGACTTATAAGAGATCCTGGAAAGGGAGAACCTAGAGCTGGAAAAGTTTCTAGAATAAGGAGGAAACTTGGGAATAAACTGCATACCTCAGGAGGATGTTGACAACATACAACAGATATTCCTTAGCAAGGGACATCAAACAGATGTAGGAGTCAAAAGAGGACATGATAACTAGGAAAATAAAGGGACTTCCTCAATAGGATTAATATAAGGAAAATTAATAAAAAACCCAGGCAAGAAGAGGGGAAGCAAAAGACAGAAATAACTACTACTGGAGGGCGGCAAACTATTGATTGACTTAGGAAGGATGAAATACCTTTCTAGTTACTCCATCAAAACCCCACCTCAATGAAAATCACAACATGGAACATTAGAGGACTAGGGATTAGAATAAAATAGAGGAACCCATGTAATAGGATGAGAGAGGAAAAATCTAACATAGTGTTCATTAAGGAAACAAAATTCTCAGTGGAAAAGATTAGAGAAAAACATAGAAAATGGTTAAATAGATATGAATACCTTAAGGTTAAGTCAAATAAATCTGATGGTGGAATTCTCACTCTATGGGATCGACATAAATTTGGTATGATTGATGTGGAGGCATCTAGACACCACCTTTCTTTGATTATCCAACCAGTGGGTGATAGGCAATGTTACATGATCACCAATATCTATGGTCCTCAGCCAATGGAGGAAAAACTTTGACTTCTCACAACACTGGAGGATATGAAGAAGAGATACCCAACTCTACCCTAGATTTTAGGAGGCGATTTTAACATGATAAAATCACTCACAGAGAAGAAAGGAGGAACTAGAACACTTGGTATGGATTTAGTTGTCTTCCAGAACTTCCTCACCAATATGAAACTTGTGGATATGGAAACCAGCAATGGAATCTTCACTTAGAATAACAAAAGGGGGGGATCTACCCAAGTATCCTCAAAATTAGACAGATTTATTATCTCAGAGGAACTTCTTCTCATGGGAAGTAGCCTGACTGCACTCATCCTACCTTTTGGAGGTTCAGATCACTGGCACATTCAATTGGAAGCTTCTCTATTTGGTAAATTGAGGAACAACCCCTTCAGGTTTGAAAACGCTTGGCTCATACATTCAAATTTCCTCACAAACATCAAAAAATGGTGGAAGGAAGAGCTACACCATCAAGGTACAAATATGTTCCTTCTACACTACAGGCTCAAGCACATTAAAGACATACTCAAATAGTGGAATAAAAAGCAAATTGGCAATATCTTCAAAGCTAAAGGAGAAGTGGAAAAGAAACTATATGAAATAAACCAAATTCCTATCATAGAAGGCTATACAGATGAAAGGAAAGAGATGGCAGAGTCACTTTAGCATGAATGGGAAAACAAATGTCTATAAGAGGAAATTTTCTGGAGACAAAAATCCAGAGTACAATGTATTAAAGAAGGGGAGCGAAACACCAAATTCTTTCACAGATCCACCATAGCTCACAAAAACAATAATAGCATTGTGAAACTTACAAATCAGCATGGAATAGAAAGAAACACTCATGAAGAGATGGAAGAGGTCCTAGTCTAGCATTTTCAGATAATTGTTGAGGAATCCACGGTAGATAGATAGCAGTTTATGAAACGATTTACACAGTACATTCCTAAACTATTATCTAGAGAAGACAATTACAATCTCAACAGACTAGTAACAGAGGAAGAGATTGAGGAAGTCATTGTAGAGATGCACAATGGGAAAGCACCAGGCCCACATGGCTTCAGTGTGGACTTTTTCAAAACATGTTGGAGGATAGTAAAACAGGATATTCTGGAGGTAGTGGAAGACTCTCGAAGATTTAAAACACTCTTGAAGGCGCTCGATGAATCTTTCATAGCCTTAATCCCGAAACAAGAAAAGGCCAGTCGTCTCAAAGTGGCTTGCATGGTGGATATTCGAACTTGGCTCTGATACCGTTTGTTAGATCAGAGCATACTTAAAACATGGCGGACCTATACTTAGAGACTTAGACAACAATAGCAAAGAATAATTTACAGAGACAAACAAATGGAGAAACAAAAAGATTACCTACTCAGAAACAATGGAATAGATGCATTAGATAACAAGCTTTGGCTTTGGCTTGCTTTCCTTGGCCAGAGAAATTACAAATTTATAGAGGCAGAAGAAGGATCTAGAATCCTGTGTGTGATTTGGATGGAGATCTGGAATGATCTAGAAACCACTAGTGGTGTAGGAGGATCTAGAATGCTGCATGTGATTCTAGAAACTAATGGCGGTGTAGAAAGATCTAGAATGCTGGAGATCTAAAAAGATCTGATCTAGAATCCTCCATGAATTTGGCTTCACACTTAAGAATTTCTATGCTTCTTCGACCAGCTCTACATATGAATCCTAAAGTGTAGCCCAACACTTTTTGGGTTTGCAAAAAGGTCATCTTTTGTAAAAACTAGAATTCATATTGTTTACCAATCAAAATGATTGTTTGTAGAAGAAAACTTCAAAAAGAAATTCCTTAAATATAATGCAAGGCCCCTTTTCCTTAAAAAAAATTCATAATAGTCCTTCGCTATAATAAAAATTTGCTTTAAAAAAAAAAGCCTTTATAAAACAAATTGTGGACCTTTGTAACAAAAACGAACATATTTGAAGCACCCCTTTCTTTTTATAAAATCCTTAAAAGTTGCCTTCCTTTAAAATCCTTTAAAAAGTTCTTTGGTTTTTGTCTTTTACAAACACAGATTGGAAAGCTTATGAAAATGCCATTGAAGGTTTTGAATTTTTTTTGTCGGTGGAGCTTGCATTGTAAAATCAACTTTGTGCTTCAAGTGACCTGAAACTTTGTCCTCCATCCAAGACTTGAAAGCTACATCAGTGTTTGGTCTCTTCATGAATGAAATTTACCTTTGAAACTTGGTCATCAGGCTTGAAAACGCAGAACTGTGTTGGGTTGTATAAATTTTCAGTTTTTGATCCTTCTCATCTTCATCGCATTTTCTCCTTTTCCAAAATGTGCCAAGCTCATCACACTTTCTTTGTTCACAGAGTTTGTTGAAAGATGAATCACATTTTTTTTTTGGCAGAGTGCGTTGATTCGCATTAATTTTTTTTTTTTGAGTTCGCAATGTTCTTTGCAATTTATTTTTTAATTGCAATTGGACTCTTCTTTGACTTTGATCTCCTCTCGAGGTATGGTACTCAAGCTCCTCTTGACTACTATTATTTGTTTTTGTTCACATATAAATTTCAAATGGTGCTCTCCTCGGAGTCTTACACAACCTCCTACTTTGATCTCTCTTATTTTCTATAACATTATTATATAGATTGAGCTCTAATATCATGACAAAGAATGCAGAGGTGAAAATACACAGAGAATGAACTCAAAATGAAAATGGAGTGAACTACTATTTTGATAATTAAAAATTAATCAAATAAACTACATAGAGGACAAGGAAGCAAACAACAATAAATGACTGGAACACATTAGTCAAATAAACTACATAGAAGATGAGGAAACAAACAACAATAAATGACCAGAGAAAGTTCCAATAGAACTCAACTAAACTTAAGTGAAACAAAACAGACTATAACACCTAACAGACCATGAGATTAATTATGTCAACATTTTCTCATATACTTGTTGAAAAAAAGAGACAATAATTCGAAGAAGTTACTTATGGTAAAATGATGCAAATAATGGAAATCCAATGGAACTTCTTTAACGCTAATAAACTTAAAGTTTCCCAAGTATGTTTTTATGTTTGGAAAGTAAAATTATTTATGGATTTTAAATTAGTGATTTTAATGTCAAAGTGCATCTGAGTAACATAATCAATCATCATTTAAGTATAGTGTCTTAAGGGACCAGACTGACGAGGGAAACCAATGTTCGAGGGTTCAATAAAGAGAGCGACAGAGGGTAACAGGTAAACATGGAGGCATATGGAGGAAGGAGCTCCACTCCCTCCTAAATTGGTTTCAAATGGAGGAAGAGGAAGGAATAAGAAAAAGCCTCCACAATCCTTAGAGGTCAAGACAAAAATCACTAAATCTCAGAAGGAAGAAGGCAGCAAAATCCATGCAAAACAAGGGACCCATGAGGAAGACCGACAGGAGGAGAAAGCGAAAAATAGAGGTCAGGGAACATAGAATAGAACCAAGATGGGCCCCTGTAAACCCAAGACCATAAGTAAACCGCGGATTATATTGAATGATCCAACTCTGCAAGAGCACATGGATCACATGGAAAACTATGCCATTACATGCAAGTTTATGGGAATCCGGTTGTTAGAGAAAGTGTTGTAGACCTGGATAAAATGCAATTGGAAACCAAAGGAGGAGTTGAATATACATCTTGGATCCAAAGGTTTTTTTACAGTGGTGTTCACGAACATGGAGGACAAAGACAGGATTTTTGAAGGAGGACCATACTTCTTTGCAGCTGTTGGTATCTATATGTGGCCTTGGATAATGAACTTTGTGATAGAATGAGAAACCTTCACTTCGATAACAGTATGGATTAGATTCTACTCCTTACCTTTAGCTTACTGGATGCCAAAGTCTTTAAAATCTATAGGAAATAAATTAGGTCATTTCTTAAAGATCTTAGAGGAAACTCTATGAAGAAAATATACCTCCTATGCCCATATATGTGTGGAGATGGACCTATCAGGAGCGCTTCCATATAAGGTCATTCTAGAAGTCTATGATGATGAATGGGTTCAAACAGTTGACTATGAGCATATCCCGTTCAGATGTCACAAATGTTATGAGCATGGGCACCTATCTAGAGATTATCCTCTTAATAAAAGGGAGGAATACATAAACAACATCAAAGGGAAAGATCTGATAGGTTTCACCAAAGTAGGATGAAAAGGAAAAGGAGGGGGAAGGAAGAGACAAAAGAACCCTGCTGAGAATGATAGCAAAACAAGAAGTTAGAATAGTTTTGAGATATTAGGAGAAAAAGAAGTATAAGGAGGTCATCAAAAGACTACAGAGCATCATTCAGTAAGGGGGAAAGGAAAAGAGACCAGCATACAGTTCACACAGGAACATAATGAACACATGATGGACCGTTTAACTACCATGGAAATAGAAAAAGATCATGAAATAACTCAAAGTGAAAGTGGCACAGATGACTAAGACTTATAAGAGATCCTGGAAAGGGAGAACCTAGAGCTGGAAAAGTTTCTAGAAGAAGGAGGAAACCTGGGAATAAATTCCATACCTCAGGAGGATGTTGACAACATACAACAGATATTCCTTAGCAAGGGACATCAAACAGATGCAAGAGTCAAAAGAGGACATGATAACTAGGAAAATAAAGGGACTTCCTCAATAGGATTAATAATAGGAAAATTAATAAAAAACCTAGGCAAGAAGAGGGGAAGCAAAAGACAAAAATAACTGCTACTAGAGTGCAGCAAACTATTGATTGACTTAGGAAGGATGAAATACCTTCCAAGTTACTCCATCAAAACCCCACCTCAATGAAAATCACAACCTGGAACATTAGAGGACTAGGGAGTAGAACAAAATGGAGGAACCTAGGTAATAGGATGAGAGAGGAAAAATCTGACATAGTGGTCATTGAGGAAACAAAATTCTCAGTTGAAAGGATTAGAGAAAAACATAGAAAATGGTTAAATAGATATGAATACCTTAAGGTTAAGGCAAATAAATCTGCTGGTGGAATTCTCACTCTATGGGATCGACAGAAATTTGGTATGATTGATGCGGAGGCATCCAGACACTACCTTTCTTTGATTATCCAACGAGTGGGTGATAGGCAATGTTACATGATCATCAATATCTATGGTCCTCAGCCAATGGAGGACAAACTTTGACTTCTCACAACACTGGAGGATATGAAGAAGAGATACTCAACTCTACCCTAGATTTTAGCAGGCGATTTTAAAATGATAAAGTCACTCACAGAGAAGAAAGGAGGAACTAGAACACTTGGTAGGGATTTAGTTGTCTTCCAGAAATTCCTCACCAATATGAAACTTGTAGATATGTAAACCAGAAATGGAATCTTCACTTAGAATAACAAAAGGGGGGGCTCTACCCAAGTAGCCTCAAAATTACATAGATTTATTATCTCAGAGGAACTTCTTCTCATGGGAAGTAGCCTGACTGCACTCATCCTACCTTTTGGAGGTTCAGATCACTGGCCCATTCATTTGGAAGCTTCTATATTTGGTAAATCGAGGAACAACCCCTTCAGGTTTGAAAACGCTTAGCTCATACATTCAAATTTCCTCACAAACATCAAAGAATGGTCGAAGGAAGAGCTGCACCATCAAGGTACAAAGATGTTCCTTCTACACTGCAAGCTCAAACACATTAAAGACAGACTCAAAGAGTGGAATAAAAAGGAATTTGGAAATATCTTCAAAGCTAAAGGAGAAGTGGAAAAGAAACTAAAGGAAATAAACCAAATTCTTATCATAGAAGGCTATACAGATGAAAGGAAAGAGATGGTAGAGTCACTTCAGCATGAATGGGAAAACAAATGTCTATAAGAGGAAATATTCTGGAGACAGAAATCCAGAGTACAATGTATTAAAGAATGGGAGCGAAACACCAAATTCTTTCACACATCCACCATAGCTGACAGAAACAATAACAGCATTGTGAAACTTACAGATCAACATGGAATGGAGAGAAACACTCATGAAGAGATGGAAGAGTTCCTAGTCTAGCATTTTCAGATAATTGTTGAGGAATCCACGGTAGATAGATATCAGTTTATGAAAAGATTTACACGGTACATTCCTAAATTGTTATCTAGAGAAGACAATTACAATCTCAACAGACCAGTAACATAGGAAGATATTGAGGAAGTCATTGCATAGATGCACAATGGGAAAGCACCAGGCCCAGATGGCTTCAAGGTGGAACTTTTCAAAACATGTTGGAGGATAGTAAAACAGGATATTCTGGAGGTAGTGGAAGACTCTCGAAGATTTAAAACGGTCTTGAAGGCGCTCAATGAATCTTTCATTGCCTTAATCCCCAAACAAAAAAAGGCCAACCGTCTCAAACCACTCCTCCCTACCATAGTGTCAAATGATCAAACGGGCTATGTGGAAGGAAGACAAATTCATAATAACATTATTCAAGCACATGAAGTGGTTCATTCACTCATTAAGAATAAACACGTAGGGATGATAATTCAACTGGACATAGCAAGGGCCTATGATAAACTTAGTCGGTCGTACATAAGAGCAGCACTCAAAGCCTATGGCTTTGATTACAATTAGATTAAGTGGGTCATGGCATGAGTTACCATTGCCAGCTCTTCAATTCTTCTCAATGGATCTCCCTCCAAAACCTTCAAGCCTACTAGAGGTCTTAGGCGATGTGAACCTCTTTCTCCTTTCCTTTTCATTCTAATGATGGAAGGGTTAGGGAGAGCAATCAGAGCTGCTAAGGAGGAAGGGAAAATTCAGGTTCTAAGACTCACTCAAGGTGGGGACTCGATGACTCATTAGCAATTTCTGGATGATACTATGCTTCAAGTCACATCCACAATCAAGGAAGCCAAAGCATTTAGGTAGATTCTGAGTGAGTTTGCTATGGCAGCGAGCACAAAGGTAAGTCTTACCAAATCAAGAATTTTCTTTTTTAACACAGATATTTCGATTCAAAGAAATCTTTCCTGAATTTTGGGCTTTCAAAGAGAGTCATTGCCCTCGAAGTACCTGGGAGTTCCCCTCACTGACAAACCATTAGCCAAGAAAATATGGGAGGCTGTTCTAAATAAGCTAAAAGATAATATTAGGAAATGAAAAAATAGAGCCCTAAATCTAGCAGGAAGGATGATTCTAACCAAGGCTATCCTGCAAACCATCCCTATCTATATGCTATCAGCCATTCTAGCACCAACTAATGTAATTACTAAAATAAGAAACACTCAGAATGACTTTCTCTAGGGAAAAGGTGAAGAAAAGAAGAAATGGGCCCTAGTGGCATGGGATAGGGTATGCAAACCAAAATCCCATGGTGGCTTGGGTCTTCAAGACCTAGGAATTCTTAACAGAGTTGTAGGAGCCAAAGTCTGGTGGAGATGGTTAAAGGAAATACAAGCCCCCTGGGCAAAACTTTGGAAGCAAAAGTATGCAAGGGATTGGTAGGAGAAGAACATCATAAGAATGTTATGACAAGTAAAAGGTTCACCAATTTGGAATAGGGCATGGGAGAACAGGGTTCTAGTCCAAAAGCATAGTTTTTGGGAGATCAGAGTCGAAAATCTGGCTTGGTTCTGAGAGGGTAATTGGCAGCAGGAGGACAATCTCCGTAGCAAAGAATTAGTAGACATTTAAACAGATACCATCAACAAAGGATTAAGGAGGGTAAGTGACTATTGGGATCAATCAAGGAACAATAGGAAATGGTGAATATGGAAACTTCCAGATCACAATGAAATGGGCATGACGAATACTCAAGCTATATCCCTTAACAATCTTTTGGAAAAAGGGAAAATCTTAACCTCAACCTTGGACGATCAATTAAGATGGGGAAATAACAAGGCAGGTCTCTTCACCCTTAGGGAGGCCAAAAGTATAGACACAGGGCTTAACATTCCAAACACTGATAAGATGTGGAAAGAACTCTGGGATAATCCTCATTAGATGAAAGTCAAACTGTTCAAGTGGCTGGTTCAATAGGGCAAGACCTGACATGGGACAACCTAAGAAAAAGAGGATTTGTTGGCCCTTGAAGATGTCACCTTTGTGGTCAACAGGAAGAAAACACTAATCATCTCCTTAATAGATGCTCATTCACTACAACACTATGGAACTTGGTTGGAGATGTCTTCGAGCAGACAAACAAACATGTAAATGAAATCATTTCTACACTGAAAAACTAGTGGAAATTTTTTTCGGATAATGAGATAATAAACTCTGCCTAGGCATTAATCCTAGGGTTATTAATCTGGAATGTTTGGAAGGAGAACAATGATAGGATTTTCAAGGATAACACGAGCCCAGTGAGCGGCATCCTAAAGCTAATCCTAAAGCAACTCAAAGAGATTGTTCACATCCTTGGAGGTGTCACTACCGAAAAACTCATAGGACAAAGAAAGGATAGAATCCTGGAGAAGTTAGAGCTTAAGTTGCATCTCCCATGGTGTTCTATGCAGATTAACAAGAATACCTGAGTAGAAAATAATTTCTAGCAACCCCCTTCACAAGGTTTTTTAAAATTTAACACAAATGGAGCCTCAAAAGGAAATCCAGGAGAAGCAAACTATGGAGGGGTCATGAGAGATGAGGAAGGAAATATACATGTCATATTCCACAATTATCTAGGAAAGGCAACCAACAATATGGCTGAACTCATGGCAATGGAATTATGCTTGGAAATACTACTCAAGCACAACATACATAATGTCATCATTGAGGCTGACTTAGAATTAGTCATTAATTTGGTGAAGAGGATATACGCTAGCGTATCACCAGAGAAAATCTCAGGACGTTGATGGCTTCTGCAAGTCTACCAAAGAGTCCAATCACAACTAAGATTTCTAAGAACTCTTAGGTTGGTGCATGTTCGCAGGGAAGCCAACAAAGTAGCGGACTGGCTGGCCAATGAGGGGGTTCGAAACAAGCATATCGACTTGTGCTACTAGTGGGAGGAGGTAACAGATGATAGGATGAAGGAGGAATGCTCATCTCATGCCCTCATTGACAAACAATAGTATCAGAACAAATCAAGAGTCAAAATTTTACTTCATGTCAACGAAGAATAAGTTCACATCAGATAGTTTGTCAGAGGATATGCATTGTCGGTTCTCTAAGGGTGATTCTACAAGCAGGAACAAAGGAAGAAATCGAGACAGGAGATATCTTCTCAAAGGGAGAAGCGATGAGAGAATGTGCTACAGAGACGAATGCCATAGAGTGCCAACACCAATCCTAAGACATTCCATGTAGGAGGCCACCCTTCTAGATATATCTTCCTTGTGCAAAGCCTTGGAAGTCAAAGGAAAATGAAACCAGGGTCAAAAACTGCTCGAGATATACGAGCTGCATAGGGCGCCCTTTGACTCGGGAGTGGTTTTCTTGGACGAAAAGCGATGCCATTTAGCAAGAGATGCGTGGTGGTGGATGAAAAGTGATTACCACCTTCATCGTTGGGTAATCCTCAAGCGAATGTGTGGTTTGATTTGGATTGTGGCCATAAAACTACTAATGGTTTACCACCTTCATCGGGCGCCATCCAAACCAAAGATGGTTTTTATGAAAAGCCAGCGATTCCACTCAGGAAGAAACAGGTGGCGAAGGATGGGAAAAGAAAACTGCCTTCATCGCGCGATATTCAGTGGGCATTTAAGCCGTGCGATATGGACACTAGCCATTGGATCAGAAGGGAAAGATCAACGGTCAGTGTTGATCGAGCAACATAAGGGATTTTATGCGGGCTTCACCTTCATGCGTGATGATTTTTTTGACCATCGGATAGGAAGGAGACAAATCAACGGTGGGTTTTGGGGAGTGGACTTTTGATCCACTTGCCCGCTTTCAGTACCAAGATAGTCTAGGCATGGTTTCTGTTTGACTAATGGAGGGTTTTATGGGCACTTTGGGTAATTTCCCTCTCCCTTTGTGGGAGTTTGCACCTCTGGGCATCTGTTGTAACCTGTGTAAATAATTTTTTAAGCTAAGTTAATAGAATGACCGTCTCTTGCTTTAGCAAAACAAAAAAAACTTAATCAATCGCCATTTATTATGAATTATAATAAACAATTGAACGATTTAGAAAACATGCTTCTCTAATATATACTAGTACAGTAGATATCAACAATATGAATATATTTAAATTCTTTGTAATTGGTATTAATATTTTAATAATATTTAATAAATATTAATTCACAATAAACATACATCTATCTATTTTATTTTTTATTTAATTTATAAATACTATATATAAAAACAATTAATATATAAAACTTAAAATAATAAATATTTAGAAAAATATGGAAAACACACTTTATATTATTAATAATTATTTTGTTACTATTTTTGCATGACTTGTTACTATATCTAACCATGACCGCTAATCACATATATGGATGACAATAAACAATACACCACTATGGTACCATATCCAACCATGACAGGTAAAGAATGGAGTGAATTTTTTTTTTCTCAATCCTTTTGCATATATGGTTATGTAAAGAATATATACTTATTTATAAAATTGGGAATAAATGAAACATAAAACACACCAATCAAAATGAACAGAATGTTAACTAAACACCTATAAATTCAAACAAAGTAATATTTGTTGGAATCCCCTCTCTTGCCC
>APFE030691583.1:126642-158135 GCA_000404065.3 Pinus taeda | reverse complement strand
GGGTCTTTAAGTAAAAAATTAGCTGTCAATCTTTTTAGCCGTTGGAGTCTTTGCTCAGACTCTTTAACATGCTAGACTAGATCTGTTTCTTCAACTTGTCCTGACGATGAACCACACTAGTTGGTTCGAAACGCGTCGACAAAGGTCTTTCTATATGTGATTTACGCCGAAATTCTTCTTATAGCATAGAGGATACTTTGTTGAAGAAGAAGATAGACATTTCAGTCATGAATTTCGACTGTTCACAGTCGACTGTGCCATTTCAACATCTAATGAGGACGATATTTGGTATGTCGATTCCGGAGCATCCTCTCACATGACAGGGAAAAAGGAATTTTTTGATAGCCTTGAAGAAAGTACATATGGATCAAAAATCTATTTAGGAGATGATAGTGGATACGAGATTAAAGGTTATGTGGTGATTCCAGTCAAGTTATCAGATGGAAAAATTAGTCACCTTAAAAATGTTTTATATGTACCTGGACTTAAGAAAAATCTTATATCTATATCCATGATGACTGATCAAGATATGCAAGTCGAGTTCTTCAAGATTCATTGTGTGATAAAGGATTGCAGGAATGAAATAGTTGCAATAGGCATGCGAGTTGGAAGCCTATACAGACTGGATGCAAAGAGTATACTAAAGCAAGCCATGGTTGTAGGAGGATCAACAACCGAACAACTCTGGCATCAGAGGTTCGGTCACTTGAATTTGCAGGACCTCATGTTATTGCAGAAGAAAGGTATGGTTGAGGGGCCCCCTATATTTTCTAATATTCAGTTAAATTGTGATGGTTGTGCCTTAGGTAAAATGCATAGAGAATAGTTTCCTGTGCATGATAGGAGGAAGGAAACAGATATTTAGAACTAGTGCACACTGATATATGTGGACCTATGCAAACAAGGTCACTAGGAGGAGCATATTATTTTCTGTTATTTACTAATGACTGCACTAGATATTCATGGGTTTATTTTCTGAGTAAGAAGTCCTACCAGAAGTCCTACTTGGTAAGCTCTATATGGATTCAAACCAACAGTAAACCATCCAAGAGTATTTGGGTCAAAAGCATTTGCCCATATACCCAAAGCTGATAGGAAGAAATTATACCCTAAAACAGTTAGATGCATCTTTGTTGGTTATTATCACTCAGGTTGCCCCTAGGCTCCTGTAGGGATACGACCGAGGTAACCACAAACCAATATTTGGATTGCAGGTTCTAGCCCACCTGCAATTAGAGAGGGCTCTCTCTTTATGATTTAAATTTGTTGATGATTTTTGGCTAGCTTTTGGTTCAGGGGTTTTGTTTGTGTTTGGATGGAAGGAAAATGCTTTCAGGTAGAGAGGCAATTCATGAAGTGATAAGTTTCAAACCATTGGGCATGGAGTCATGGGTTAGGATTACTAGTGGGTTTTCTTGGTCGTAAGAGAAATATGGAACAGGATAGCTGCACATAACACAATCTACAAACTAAAAGGATGAATGGTATGTAAGGAATGAGAGGCACTTAAGAATCTCTCATTTAACTTAACAGAAGGAAAGATGATCTCTATCTAGTGGCAATGAAGAATCCCTGGATAATTTTCTAAGGTTAAGGCAAACATGAGCCATGTGGAATTCATATTTATGCCTAAACCAAGGAAAACATAAAGAAACAATAGAAATTGAGCATAGAGTGTATTTAAACAAATTCTAAGCTATTCTTCTTTTCTACTGTTTAGATGGTAACTTATGAAATGGAAAACAGAGGTAAGAATCACTTATTGAGTTATGTAACAGCACGAGAATTCCATAATCACTCTTCAAACGGTAAACACAGTGAACAATCCATTCTCCAAAGCTCATAAGCAATCTTTGATTATAGAAACTATCAGGTATTACAGTGCGAGTCTCTCCTAGAGCAAAATCAGCTAAAGATAGTTTGCTGACCACCAACCGAACAACCCTTAATACAGTATTCAGGGTTGTCTTTATAGTGTAAATATCTCAATAATTTATTACAATTGACCTAAAACAGGTCTGCAAAAAGAGCTTTCTAAACCTAAAATTGCGCCAAAATTAAATGCAGGTAAATATCTATTGAACTCTGTCAGAGGTAGCTGGATCAAAAAGAATGCAATGTGGCCCTTGGAGGCTCGATGCAGTACTGCTGAAATAACTATGCTTTGGGATTTGCAGTTCTGTTCTGGTGTGAGTTAAATGTGCAATAACCATGATTTCAGAGTTCTGAGTGGCATCGCCCTCTTTTTTGACTTTGCTGGAAGGTATTTAATTTTCTCCTGCTTTGGGCCGCTGTTAAGATCTTCGCTGATACTCTTTGCCGCTACATTGATGGTCTCCTCCGCTTACTGATACTCTTTGACGTGCTTTCTCCCTGTAAATTTGATCTGATACTCTTTAATCTATCTTTGGTCACTTCCTGTCTTTCAATCGGTTTAATTTGGCAAAACCGGGCAATTTCGGGCCCTTTCGGTGCAAGACGGGCCAAGGAATCAAAAGATTCCCTAAAGATTCCCCAATATGGCCTATTTCCCATAGCGATGCGCGATTAGCGTGAAGACTGCCTCCGTTTCTCATTCTGGAGCTCCGAAGCTCGATTTTTCCTCTTGCGCGAATTTTCGGTTTTTTGGCTGCTGACGTCAGCAGTACGGCGAATGACATCAACATGCTGACATCAGCAGTGGGGTCCTTTAGTATGGATGTGATGTCAGCATGCTGACATCATCAAGGTGACATGGCAGTACGTTGGGGTGACGTGGCAGGGATACGTGGCAGGGTGACGTGGGCCAGGCGCAGGCTGGGTGAGGTGACGTGGAGGCGACATGGCAGGGTGAGGTGGCGCTCTTGTTACGTGAAGCGAGGGCTGTTTTCCCTGGGCATCGGACTGCCTTTGGTACGGAGATGGTTTTTGTCAGGGGCGGCCCGATGCAATGGGAGGCCGCCAGCTGTCCCGGTGTACGACGGTAAAACTGTCAAACGTCGGGTGGTAACCCACCACCACAATCGGGCGTGCGATGTGAACAAGGACCGTCGGATGTAGGGGAGGCGATCCGACGGCGGATGGAAAAGGGGGATGCGCGAGGTTTAGTAAAGGCGTGCGGGCGTTGAAGGCTCAATTTTTCGCAGCGCGGTGGGTTTTAAACTTTAGAAAATGGGCAAATGTGGTTTGCGCAGTGGAAACTTATCAAACAAACATTGATAGTTTTCACAGAAGAATGCGCGGGAAGGGTTATTAGCATTTGGAAAGGGTTTCCTTAGTGTTTGGAAGGGGTACAGACACTTGGGAGTGGGGATTTTTGCATAGGGAGGGCGCTTACTAAAGTCCAGGTGACTATAGTAATTCCCAGTGAAGTATTTATGGTTATATTTCAACCAGGGGGAGGGGATATTTACATAAGGGGATTATCTACATAGTTTTAGTATGGGGATAGGGAAAATATAGGGAGTTAAATAATAATGTCAGTGGTTAACATGGAGATGACAAGAAAGCGCTAAGTTTCAGAAATGTT
Organism: Pinus taeda; assembly: GCA_000404065.3. Taxonomy (NCBI): domain Eukaryota; kingdom Viridiplantae; phylum Streptophyta; class Pinopsida; order Pinales; family Pinaceae; genus Pinus; species Pinus taeda. The sequence goes on along the minus strand of APFE030691583.1, from coordinate 154,627 downwards.
AGGATTCAAAGGGGAAATAGAACCTTATAGAGAAAGTATGGATCCTCTTTGAGTGAAGCAGATCTTCACCCAGGCTAATGACATGAAAAATGATGAAACTAAGAGATATCAAGCAGATCTTGACCTATTTTTGGGGAAATTAGTTAATGATTTGGGGGAGATGGAGAAAGGGAAGTTAGTTATGTCTATTTTGTGCTCTTTCACATAAAACTACCCGGTGATTGTGCCCTTAGTAGAGAAGACACCTTGAAAACATAGAGCTGATCAGAAATCAAGATTCTACACCCTCAAAACTACCTACTCAACCTACTTACCTAACATTTTTCCTTCTTTTGGTTCGGGTGCACTTAGACTAGCAGACCCATCATTTCAATTTTTTCTTTTTATCCCTTCCTATCTACAAACTACCCTTTTTTCTTCCAAGGACCCAGATTAAGCAGTTGGGCTCCTTTGATTCTCTACCTATCTAAGAATCTCGCAAGGTTAAGCTGTTTGGACAGATTTTGATTCTCTATATTCTAAAACAGGAAATTGAAACCTAGGGAGACCAAGATTAAGCTGTTTGGACCTCCCTTTAGCTGAAAATTGTACAAAACTAGAAATCCTTTTCAAAATTTGGAAAGCAGTTAGATGAACTCTGAGTAGCCTTCTTTGTTTGGTGACTGTTTTAGCAAATATGGAGCATTGCAGCATGCAATGTATGACATATTTGGCCTGTAAAATGTCAATCATGAAATATGAGTAACCTGCTGCAGCAGGAGGCTAACATTGGTTATGGCAAAAAATTTAAAGCATATAAATTATTCAATCCTGTGTCTCGTAATACATTTGCAAGCATGGATGTAGTGTTTCATGAACAGGTATAGGAAGGGAAAGATGACACTAGTGATGATTGGCACATTCCATTGTTGATGGATGAAAGGAGCGAGGATGAAAGGGAGCAGGAGCAGAAAAAAGAGAAAAAAGAAGAACAGAAAGAACGTGATAAGGCAAGCCCATTTAAAGATGAAGAAAACAAATTTGAGATAAGTCTCCTACCAAGGAGATCAGGTAGGAAGACTCAAAAACCATTAAAATTGAGAGACTATGCTTTGATGTCAAATGTTTTGAACATTGTAGAGCCCACTAATTACAAAGAAGCTAGTCAATTTAAGGAGTGGAGGGCTACAATGAATGAAGAGATAGAATCCATTCTTAGAAATGACACTTGGGATCTAGTTGAGCTGCCTAAGAATAAAACACCCATAGGATGTAAATGGCTGTTCAAACCGAAAAATGAATGCAGACGGAAGTATAGAGAAATTAAAAGCTAGGCTGGTTGCAAAAGGATATTCACAGCAGGAAGGTATATATTTTGATGATACTTTTGTACCTATAGCAAAGTTAAATACAATCAGAATGCTTATTGCTCTAGCTACTAAATATTATTGGGAGTTACACCAGCTTGATGTTAAATCTGCATTTTTAAATGGTGATTTAAAAGAGGAAATTTACTTAGTATAGCCAGAAGGGTTTGTAAAGTAGCGGCAGGAACATCTTGTTTGCAGATTGAAAAAGGATTTATATGGTTTAAAGCAAGTACCCAAGTCTTGGTATGAAAAGGTTGATTCTTTATTTTTAGACTATGGCTTTCATACAAGTTTAAATGACCCAAATTTGTATACGAGGTACAATAATCAGGGGCAGATTATTTTGATTTCTTTGTATGTAGATGACATGATTATAACAAGAGATGCAGATGATTTAATCAGAGGAATCAAAAGGCTTATGGCACAAGTTTTTGAGATGAAAGACCTCGGAAGTCTTCATTACTGTCTAGGACTAGAAGTATGCAGAGACACTGGGAAAACTTTTCTTACCCAAGGGAAGTATGCCAGAAATCTGTTGGAAACGTTTGGTATGGATCAGTGTAGATCAGCAGCGACACCTTTGCAATAGAATCTGAAGTTGTGCAGTGACGATGGCACTAAAGAGGTTGATGCTAGAATGTACAGATAGCTACTTGGCAGCTTGATATATCTTACAACAACCAGACCTGACTTGGCATACTCTATTAGTGTGTTGAGCCAATTCATGTTAAAACCGCTCGAAAGTCAATGGGTAGCAGCAAAAATCATGTTGAGGTATCTTTGTGGTACTGTTATCTATGGAATTTTAGACACTAATGCATATGATGTTATTCTAGCAGGTTTTTCAGATTCAGACTGGGCAGGTAACTTGGATGATCGAAGGTCCATCACAGGTTACGCATTCAACATAGGATCCGGGGTCATAGCATGGAGCAGCAAGAAGTAGAGTATTATAACCTTGTCTTCGTATGAAGCTGAGTATCAAGCATTGTGTGCAGTGACGTGTGAAGAGATCTGGTTGAGAAGGCTTCTCAATGATGCAGGAAAAGAACAGAAGAATTCCACTTCCATCAAAAGTGACAACTAGAGCACCATTAAATTGGCATATAATCTAGTGTTTCATAAAAACACCAAACATATAGACATTCAGTTCCATTTTATCAAAGAGAAACTACAATCAAAAGAAATTATTGTTGAATATTGTAAAACTTGTGACAATATGGCTGATATTTTTACAAAGCCTCTTACACGTGTGAAGTTTGAATTGTTTAGAGGGATGTTAGAAGTCCAGGAAAGCCCTTTCTCCATTAAGGTGGGGCGTTGAAAATAATTAATATTATTTTGTATTAATGGAGAATTGGTTACATAAGTTGTAATGTATCTCCTTAGTTTAGGATTTGTTCCTAGAATTTAGGAGTTTGGTTGTAGCTTCCTGATTTCTAAAGTTGTACTTAAATGATGTAATCTTTCATTGATGATAATAGAGTGTACGAGAGTGATCTCTCTGTTCTAGGTGTAGTCTCCAGGTGTAGGCCTCACCTGTGAGCTACATCTCCTTCTTTCCAATTTTGTTCACATTTTATCTGCATTGATCTGACACTTAGCTAGTTTCCTTAGCAATGTAACCTCATCCTGCTTTCCAGAACTATACACTTTGCTTCTGCAACCCTCAAGCATTTTCCCTTCCTTTTTGGAACTACGCAATACACAAGGACCCAAGCCTCCATTTGCATCCAAACTACACAATGATTTTCTCCAGTGCCCTTCCCTAGTCAGAACCCACTGTCTTTAGAAATTGCGCATTGTTGTCCCTCAGCTCCCCAAGCTACACTGCACTCAGAAATCGTACAGAGGTGTCTTCCCAAGACTCCATCCCATAATAGTGTCCTACATCTCAAAACTCTGCAGTGTTGTCCCAGCTGTCCAATCTGCCTTGTACTCAGAAATTGCGCATAACAGGGAATCATCCTTGCTTTGGAAAACTACGCAAAGTAGGCCAATAGTCTTGCTCCCAAAAATTTCACATAGCACCAAGCCTTGCTATCGAAAACTATGAAAAGTAGGCCAGTAAACTTTCTCCCAGAAATTGCGCGAAGTGGTCAGCCCAACCTAGCTCTACAAAACTGCGCAAATCATCCCAGCAACAGTCACTATCCGTTGAAGCTGCATAGATCTATCTCTTAGTGACTACATGAAAAGGTGATACAACATCACTCTCAAGCAGTTGAGGAGAAGGACAAAGAACTAGGTTATGATAAAATATCGGGACCTCAGCAAACTTTGTTGAATGCATATGATCTCGAGGGTAAGTATGACAAGTAAAGTACATATTTTGAAGTACATCTCTTAATGTAGCTTGAAGGACTGCTTGTCATTGTCACATCATTATGTATTCAATAGAATGCATGTTTGCAAGCACTTAAATTCATTCCATGTGTTTCCCATATGTGTCTTACTTCATTTTTCTTCTTGAACCAACTTTCATATTTTGGCAAGTTGATAATTATCTGATGCCCATGAGTTTGCTGTAGAAATATTGAAGCTTTGGCTTTGTGTGTATGAGTTGTTTTCTCCCTGTGAACATCAGTCACACTCAAACACAAAGTTGTAAAGATTTTCATTCATGTGTCGTCATGGTCATTCGGGGATTTATCTCAAATTCCACACTTGTCAATCTTAATCATTGAGCCAGCCTCACTAAGCACACGTTTGTCTTGTTGGTTTGAGGTGTCTTGTTGTCGACTCATGCTAAGTGTGTGATCACAATGTTATATATGTGCAAGTACACTTGCTTTCGCACTTCGTCATTTTTCCCCAAAATCTATCGAGTAGACAACCCTCCTTCAACAAAAACCGAATATCAGTGACCTTTCTCTGTTGTTCAAAATTTCACAAAGCTTGAGGTTGTCCTCCATGGCATCTTGCACTACCCAATCCTAAAACTTTTCCATCCAACTATTTTCCATAATTGTGCAGAAGTTATCCCATAACTCGATCCATTGTGTGCTTCCTGTAAGATCACCCATCAAGCCTTCTTCTTGTGAAATGGAAAAATTGACTTGAGATGCGACCCAAGGCTGCATTGATCTCCAAAACTACGTGGAATTTTTCTAGCCTTCCTTCCTTGCACTACCTGTAGAAACTACATAGACATGTGGGACAAGGCTTTGGTGCCTGTCACTACACTATCTAAGAAAATTGTATAGATCTGGGAGGCAGGCCCCCTCCTAGGTTTCTCTGTTCTCCCTCAAAAAATTGTGCAGTTTTGACTTTCACCTACCCTGCCTTACACTCAGCCCAGAAACTATGCACTTATGTCTCGGAGCCCCCGCTGCATGTCCCAGACTATCTCCCAGAATTAATGCAGTTTTGACCAGCAACTCATGCAGCCTTATCCTATCCTCCTTTCGAAAACTACACATATTTTCCTCCCAGTACCTCCTATTGTCCACTCTATCTTCACTGGAGAAACTGTGCAGATCCTAGCTGGACGACCTGCCCAATGCTCCCATTCAAAATTGCTCAAATTGGACTAGTAGTTCCCCGACACCCTGCCTTGTGTTCCTCCTCAAAAATGAACAATTCTATCTCCTAGGTGGGTTTTACCCCGCAGCTCTCACTACTATCTCAGTTTGCACAAATCATCCTCCCAATGACATTTACGCAGTTTTTCCTGACAGTGCTACGGAGCCTCACATCTAGGCTTGCGATGTTCTCTACCAGATTTGAGTTCCTTGTCCCTCTCCTGATCACCTAAACCGAAACAGAAAACACTACATCATGGTAGACTAGGAGATTTTTGCATTTGATGTTGTCTCATCGTGAGGGATTGCAGAAATAGATACATGGATAGAATATGGTGCGACAATGAACGGGATGAAGAAATATCGCATACTGGAAGACTTGCTTGTGGTTGAATGAACACGTGAAGCACTTCAAGCAACAAGCGATGAGGACACATACACATGCACCATCAAGAAAAGACCAAGACCATCAAGGATCCCGTGCACTTTTCCTTGCGAAGGTGAAGACATGTTACATAGAGAGCACACCTTCACCCAACAACATAGCAACTTAACACGGACAACATAGTCATCCAGTACATGTCGGCAGTGCGATGTCGAGCTGTGTCATGAGTCATCTTGGCTACATCATAACTATAGGCCATACCTATTTTAATCAATGTGATGTAAAGTGGAAGTCCAAGAGACCCACATATGAAGTTAAAGAGTCATGTAAATTTGAAAAATCATAGGAAGTTAGTCGTGAGGGAAGTCGAAGAGTCATAAGGGTCAGTTTCCCCCCCCTTAGCTATATATACCCCCTCATTATATTAGCAAAGCACTTTTCACTTTGGCTCCTCCCACATAGCCTTGAGAGTTTGTAGTCTATTCTTTGAGGAGTGAGGAGTGGCTCCAATGTCCCACTGCTGGCACTAGTGATGTATGGTTTATAGATGTGTCTTGGAACTTTCATTTAATTAAGAAGGCTCCTAAGGCCAACACATTTTCATGTATTTTTTATATTGGTTTGTAAGACTCTCAAACAAATGCTTGTAATGCATGTTTGCTTAACCTGTACTAGGATAGCTAAACTACTTCTGTTATTTCAGTTCATATACTATTGAAGATATATTGTATTAGTTTCTATCACTGTCTCGCTCGTGCGACTACTCTACCGAATATTAGACATATTCATCTTGTATACTTGTTATAACAACCATCTCATCTATGTGGGCTACTCCGTTGGGTGTCATGGATGTTATTCATTTACTTTGGTGTTACTGATTATCGCATCTCTGTGGACTACTTCGCTGGAAGCTGCACAAATCCTTGTTGTGTTGCATGTGTCTCTTCCTAAGTTGGGACTACTCCCTCTCAACTAGAGACTCACTTTCCGACTCCCCATTTATAATGAAGGAACCCAGACACAAGTTTCATTAAGCACTCACCAGGCACACATACCTCACTGTTTGAAGACTAAGTATATCACTCTCATGTGTTGAACAACAAGAGCTGAGGCATATCTTTAAGATAATGGCAACCATGCCATTATACTGGATTGGACTCCTATACCAAGTGGTGTGAGGTCTTGTTGGGACTTCATACTGGGGATATCCCCTGAATGTTGGCGGATCCAACACCGTGAACATTTTTGGCACTAGAAGGAGGACCAGATGATAAGATGAGTCCTCAAAGTTTGTTTTCAATCTTAGCCCATCTATCATGTCTTATGTTACACATTGTCCTCCGAGATGTATGTATTATGGAAATGACTTTGAAATCTTAGAGGAGTTCTGGAATCACTTGTCATAGAACAACTTGGTAGAGGCATAGTCTTGTCTTTGCCAATCTACGTGATAGCCTCGAAACCCGTTAGGATTATGTGATCTGCATGTTGTTCGAATTCACGCTTCATGGCTACCCATTGTAATGGCTTGTCACTCTTCCCGAAAGATGTATTCACTCATTTTGTCACTTCGTTAGAGAGTTAGTTGATGCTTTCCATAAGTTTGACCATCAACAACTCAATAAAGAATTGCGAAATTATGGAAAGCCCGTGATGAATCCATTGATAAATTTCACATATGCTTTCTTAATCTTGCATTTCGATTTCCTAAAGATGAAATTGATTGGGAATTTCTAAGTGGAATATTTGAGTATCTTCTTCACATATTCGAAAATCTGCAAATCTTAAAATCATTTGAAACCCTCCCAACATACCTCGGCATTAGAGCTTCCGAATCTAAGAAGGAAAAGGTCATTGTCAAAAGTGACTATCTGTCCTCATCTCATCAAATAGCTCTATTCCTGCAATGAGGTGGGGCAAGGTGTGCGCACATATTTTGAACAGTCACATCCTCCCACCCCACCTTCTCTCGATTTCTCCATAGATATGGCTTGCAAGACTGTTGGTTGTCATGTGGAATTGTTTCCTCAACCTCTGTCCCCACGTTCTCTTCATCCTCTCGATTGCGCTGTGTTGTGTTCTTCCATTCCGAACTCCACACTTGTTGTTCACGAGGATCAAGTTGTTGACGAAGCTGGTTTTGTGTAGTGAGCCTCCATTGTCATTCATGATGAGTGTGTGCGAATCTTAAGGGGAAGGATGACCTCCTTCTATCCACACCTCATTCTCATTATCCTCACATCCCTTGTGATTCTTTCATTTCTATTATTTCCTGTGAACACTTATCACCATATGTTTCTACTTCTCATCGTTCACAAGACACATTGGATGTTAGTCTATCATTACATTGCAGAGATGAAACATCTTTATCTCAAAATCAATTCAATATTTCATCTGTCATTTCTGAAAACGCAGAGGGTACACATCTTTGTTTTCATGATTCATCATATCATGAGGATGCTGATGAACATATCGAATTTTCTGATCATGGTTGTCATGATATTTGTACTTTTTCATTCGATCATGATGCTAATTCACTCGTTCTTAATATTTCCAAGCCACTAGTCTCTGATAATCTACCTGCTGATGAAGCTGAAACCCCTCAAGCAGGCAAGGAACTTCAGCCTGTTCTGATGGTTATTTTAGGCCCTCACTATCTTGAGGTTAATTTCACTTCCAATCAAAAAATTGTTGAAACACCAGAGGCTCCTCATCATTGTCTTGTGTGCATTGAAAATCCATCTAGTCCACAGATTTCACTTCCTCTACCTGAACTAAATGATCCCATCTCTCACGAATTGGAGGAATCATAGACAATGAGAAGGACTGTGAAAGAAAATTGATATTTATTTCTCCCATTTTCTCATTTGTCATGGTCCAAAGAGTCTACATGTTTATCATCTACATGAAGTGTGTCCCATCACCATGATATGTCCACAGAATGCTTATCCTGTACTTTTACTCTTTTCTTTTTTGTGGACGCTTTTGAACTCGAAGCATGTTGGTCTTCGTTGTTGTATCTTTCTTGTTTTTTGGTTTACATTTATATATTTCTTATTCACCATGCCTTCACCAACATTTGCTAGCCAATGCACCAGTGGCTACATTGGAAATATCACTTTACGTGAGCAGGCCCATGCACTATTTAGCGTAAGAGTAGGAGTATTGTTTTCTTTCTTGCTTTGCTTTGCTCTCTAGTTTGCATGTTTTTCTTTTCCTTCTTACCTGGTTTGGTTTTCTTGTTTGCTTGATTTTCTTTGCTATTTTTATTTCACTTTACTTATGCTCTTTTCTTTCTTGTTTTCTTTTCTTTTTTATACCCATAGGTTAAGCTCACATGGAACCGTGTTTAGCTCTCAAGACCAATCAGGAAAATATAAGAGGAATTGTAAAACTATCAACATTTGGTCATCTATTGTCCTCCCTCTTCACGAAGAGCTTGTTGTATTCAGTTGATGATACCCTAATGGAAAATACGTTTTGTTCAAATTGAGTCTTGGTGAAAACACAACACTTGCTTTTTAACTAGTACTGCCTACTCTAATCAATTTTTTTTTTGGGTTAACCCTTGTTATCTCATTCACATAGAGTAAGGTGAGGGGAAAAACCTTAACAAGTATGTCAGAGGTATATATAACATAATTTTCTGAAGGAACAACCACTTTTTCTCTCAATAATTCTGGATCCGTCTTCTGCCTCTGAAATAAATAAGTGACTATGCGTAGTTCTTTGAAAAAATGAAAACATGAAAAATACATAAGATGAATGAAGAGAAATGTTTCCTACATAGAGAGGTGATGAAAGTAACTCCACTGAGGTACTGACCAAGCTCACTGGTAGCAGAGCGATGCTTGTGTTCCTGTGTGACTCTTTTGGGGTATTCTCTAGTACTGCTGGCAGCGGAGCAATACCAGATATGAAACTAAGACTCTGACATTTATAATAATTGTGCATTAATATAGCCCTCATCCCCAATTGAAAAAAAATTATTTGGCTTGACTTGGAATTTGTGTTTACCGATGAAGAGAATGGTAGGGAAATCATGACGAAAACAAAAATCAAACAATACTTTCGAAAGAGTTAGACTCACTTTTCCTGAGACAAGGTCCATACAAGGATTTGGTTTTCTATTAGTGTGTTGCCAATGTTGTAGTGACTACAACCACCCTCCAAAATTTTGGTTTGCATGAAACATTTAGAGCCTATATTTGATCTTGGGATTGATCGTTACTTGGTCACTTATTGGTAAGTTGATGATCTCAAGCCTCCTTCTTGATCTTAAGATTTGTACATGTTATCATCTTTACGCAATATGTGTCATATTTGGGCATAGGGATTATTGATTTTCATGCAAAGTGGATGTTTTCCGACTTCAAGTGGAAATATTGTATGTATGGGTTGTTCTCATTACATAAATATGTTTCACACTCACTTCACACAATATTATCGCGAAGGTTATTGCATTAACTAAACTATGTTTTATATATTCTGGATGGTCTATGTTGTATCACTAAGTGTTCATGTGTGATCATAGTTAAGTTTATTTATTATTTACATATGTTTAACGGATCTCACACTTAGTCAGTTTTCCGAACAACCTAGCCTTAGCCATCTTTCCAAAACTGTACACTTTGCTTCTGCAACCCTCAAGCTCTTTCCCTTGCCTCTTAGAACTACGCAATGCACAAGGACCCAAGCCTCCCTTTGCATCCAAATTGTGTAGTGGTTTCGTCCAGTTTCCTTTCCCAATCAAAATGCACTGTCTTCAAAAAATGCACAGTGTTTTCCCTCAATTACCCAGGTTGCATTACACTTAGAAATTGCACAGAGGTGTCCTCCAAGGACCCCATCCTGTAGCAGTGTCCTGCATCTGAAAACTCCACAGTGTTGTCCAAGTTGTCCAATCTACCTTGTACACAGAAATTGTACATAAAAGGAATCCAACTTTGCTCTGGAAAATTGAACATAGGAGGGCAACATCGTTGCTCCCACAAATTGAACAGAGCAGTAGAAATTTCTCTAGAAAACTGCACAGATCAGGGTAACATCCTTTCTCCTTGAAACTGCACAAAGCAAGGAACCCAACCTTGCTTTGGAAAAATACACATATCATCCCAGTGGTAGTCACTGTCTGCTAAAGCCACACATATATATTTCTTAGTTACTAAGGAAAAGGTGACATATTACATCAATTCCAAGGAAATGAGGAGTAGGAACAGGAAATCGAGTTATGATAAAATATCTAGACCTCATGCAAAATTTGTCAAATGCATGTCATTTCGAGGGTAAGTATATTAATTAAATTACATAATTTGAAGTACATGTCTTAGTGTATCTTGAAGGACTACATGTCATTATCATATCATTATGTCTTCAGTAGCATGCATGTTTGCATGCACTAAAAGTCATTCTATGTGTTTCGCCTACGTGTCTTGCTTCCTTTTCGCTTGTTGAACCAACTGTTGTATTTTGGCATGTTGATTGCTATGTCATACTCATGCGTCTATTCTTGAAATATTGAGGGTTTGTCTTTTTGTGTATGATTTTTTCTCGCCCTGTGAAGATTGGTGCAATCACACACAAAGTTGTAAACACTGCCGCGCAAGTTTCATCATGTTCGTCCGAAGATTTATCTGAAGTGTTGCACTTGTCTTCCTTAATCGCTGAGTCAATCTCACTGAGCACATGTTTGTCTTGTCAGTTTCGGGTGTCTTTTCATGGAGTCATTGTAAGTGTGTGACCATAAATTCATGTATGCGCAAGTACACTTTCTTTCACACTTAGTCATTTTTCCTCAAATTTTGTCGATCGACAACCCTCCTTCAACTAGACCCCAATCTCAGTGACCTTGCTCTACTACCTAGAACTGTGCAGAGCTTGAGGTTGTGCTATGGGGTAGCTTGCACTGTCCAATCCTAAAAGTGACCCAATTGACTGTCTCCCAAAACTGTGCATAAGTTGTCCTAGAACCTGATCCAATCTACGCTTCCCGCAAGATCACGCATCAAGACTCCTTCTGGTCAACTACAAAAACTAACTTGAGCTCTAACCTAGGGCTGCACTAATCTCTAAAACTACTCAAAACTTGTCGAGCATGCATACCTTGCACTGCCTACAAAAACTGAACAAACATGTGGGAGAGGCTTGTGTTGCCTGTCACTGAACGGGCCCACGATATTGTGCAGATCTGATAGGCAGGCCCCTTGCTAGCTTGCTCTTCTCTTCCTCATAAAATTATGTAGTTTTTACTATCACCTACCTTGTTGTGTCACTCTGCACTCAGCCTAGAAACTGTGGAGTAATGTCTCGGAGCCCCCGTTGCCTATCCCAAGCCCATAATTATGTAATCTTGACTAGCAACTCCTACAGCCTGATCTTGTCATCCTCTAGTAAACTGTGTAGATTTTCCTCCCACTACCTTCTATTGGTTACTCTATCTTCCTAGTAGAAGCTACATAGATCCCAGCTGGATGAATTCACCAATGCTCCCCTTGAAAATTATGAAGTTTTTCCCAGCAGTTCCCTGACATTGTACTTTGTCTTCCTCCCAGAAACTACACAATTCTTCCTCCCAACTAAATTTTACCCTGCAGTTGTCCCTACTATCCTGAATTGCACAACTTTGCCTCCCAGTGACATCTTCATAGTTTTTCCCGACAGTGCTCGGAAGCATTGCATCTAGTCCTAAGTTTTGCTCTACATAGTTTCACGTCCTTGTTCCTCCCCAGCCAATTGCACTAAAACAGAAAAAAAAATGCATCATGGTCGATTAGGATATTTTTGCATTTGATGTTATCTCATCGTGAGTGATTGCAAAAATAGGTACATGGATAGAACATGGTGCAATACTAAATAGGATGAATGAGGAGCACTAATCCATGTGGATTTTTGTGGCCAAACACCTATCTCACTTGGACCCCCACAAATGTCTCTTTCACTTTTTCACTTTCCTTAATTGTAGCACAATTTACTAAATTATGTAGTTTTTTCGGTCCTGAACTTTCGGAGTCGTTTGGAGGCCCTAAATGACGGTTTTTGCGAAACTTGGGAGCAACATGGGTCCATGGACCAATATTTCTCATCTCTAAGTTGTACTCCTCATATAGATCTTTCTAACAAGGTATTTTGCGTGTCAAACATAGATTGTATGCCAAAGTTACGACCCCGAGAAGTTGATGTACCAATTTACCCATAACGGTGCCCATAAGTTGGCGCTCCATCTCCTAGGGTTAGTTTTCTAGATGTATAGGGTTTTCCATTGTTTCTCAACAAGAAATATGCCTTTGAGGCTTATTGTAACACAGTTCAGAGGCATGTAGCTACCACATCTCTCCTCATAGATAAGCTACCATCGCTCGAGCTAGTTTATTTACATTTCTGTTTGTAAGCATTTTTCAGTATTTTACATTAATGAAGTGATATTAATTATGCTGCATCTATGTATTTATGATTATTTCTATAATTTGTTGTGTTCGTGTTTAAATCTGGATCAGTGGTATCAGAGAGGTCTGCTCTTTCTCTTTTTTTCTTTGCATGTCCCCAACGAGGTTGGGATATAAGGAATTAGGGCTTGAACTGGTCGAACCTTTGCAAGACTAGTCTCACAACTACCGATGGCCGCCCATGGCGAATGAAAAGAAAGAGGAGAGGGCACGATATCCTATTAAATCTTGCTCAAAGAAGCCCTCGAGCGAAAAAGGAACGTGATGATGGAAAACTTTGCCTAGATCCTTCAGCGACTACCCAGGGATAATGCATCTGCTTCCAACAGCTACTCTGGAAACGCCACACCCTTTAGGGTACAAGTTAACTTTGAAATCCCAATATTTGAGGGTTAGATAGATGTAGATGCCATACATAAATAGTTAAATCTACTAGATGGTTATTTTGCTGTTCATGATTTTTCCAGCGAGGAAAATATCACTTTTGCACTTCTCAAAGTAGCCCCCCACATTAAGGACTGGTGGGAAACCTACTGTGAGCAGAAGGATGAAAGTATGTTTTAACTATTTTCATTTGCACCCACATGGAATTCATGCCGAGATGCCATCAAGGAACAATACTATCCTGTCAAGGGCTATGAGGATAAATACATAAAGTGGACCATAATATGAGAGGGAAGGGACGAAGATGTGCCAGAATTCATACATATTTTTCATATCCTTTGCACAAAGCTAGGTATCAAGGACTCTGAGCTGCATTTTGTACTCAAATATTGTGCCTACCTACATAGATACATCGAGTATGAGATGGAGTTCTTGAACATCTCCTTGCTTGACACGACATACCGATACTCTATCAAGATCGAGCAGAAGTTTAAACAAAAGAAGTGACACTTTTGATCTGCAAATCCAAGGAACAAAGGACAAAGCCAAGGTGCAGTGACCCAAGACAACTCGTCGAAGCCGCAAGAAAAGAAAAACATGACAAAGTCAAATAAGGACATAGGAAAGTGGTGTGAGTTCCATAAGAGCCCCACTCATAACATAAGTGAGTGTTAGACCAAGCAGTCGTTGGTGGCCAAGTTGAAGGCTCCAGAATGAGATGCATGTTCTGGCCTTGAGTCAGGACTCGATAATGCGAATGACAAAGGGAATAAAATCATCGATGCGGAGCCCAACGCCAATATTTCTACTGCCAAGGTCTAGAAGATTGAGCTCAAATATCTAGAGGAGCGGGAGCATCTTTTCCACTCACACATGTGGGTGAAGGGTTTATCATTGCAATTCATTGTTGACAGTGGGAGCTAAAAGAGCCTCATTTCAGTAGAGGTCATGAAGCAGTTGGGACTACCAAACATACCACACCCGCAAACATATAGCATTGGGTGGCTTCACCAAGGATGAGATCTTTGAGTCTGCCAGCAACTCTGCCTTCCCTATAGCATCAAGCCCTTCATAGATGAGGTATTGTGTGATGTTACACCTCTTGATGTTTGTGATGTATTATTAGGCCAACCATACTTCTGGAGGTGACATGCTATGTATGAGTCAAGGCCTCATGTTGTTATTATTTCTTTGGGTAATTCATTATACAGGATACTAGAGGTAGCCCCACTTACTGCCACTTCTTTGATCTCTACCGAGAAAGGTAGTAGGATCATCTCCCAGACTAGGAAATTTATTTTTTGTCTAGTTCACCCTAAAAGTAAGGGGAAGATAGTAGCCACATGCATGGACCACGAGAAGGGTTCCTCCACACAACAAAAGCAGGTGGATACAGTCATGAAAGAAGACAATGGCATCTTCTCCTCAACCACAAGGGTACCATTGCACTGTCAGATCAAGCATTCATCCAATATGACTTTCGAAGCACCTCTACCCAACGGGCCAATCTATCGCCACTCCATTGTGTAAAATTCCAAGTACAAGCAGCGACATGATAAACATCAAGTTACACACAAGTTTCAGGTTGGTGACAAAGTTTGGTTGCATCTGCAAAAAAAACACCTTACAAGAGCCCATCAGAAGCTCAGACCACTCTGATATGGTCCTTACACCATTACCAAGGTTATGGGAAATAATGATTTGCAGCAAAACATTCCTCCATTCCTTTGGTTGCACTAAGTGTTCAATGTGGACCACCCTTGACCATGCTTCCAACCATTACTAGACACATCAGAGGTTGCAGAAGAGCTCACCAGGGACCCAGCTCAGCAGAAGCTTCCTCATTTCATGGGGGAACTCAACGCAATAGGGAACATTTCTTCCTAAGGGGAGGAATGATCCATGTTGATGTTGGTGGCCATCCACCTATCCCACCTGGAACCCCACAACTGTCTCTTTCATTTTCTCGATTTCCTCAATTGTAGCATAATTTACTATTTTTAGCAGTTTTTCAGGTTTTAAACTTCTAGAGCCGTTTTAAGGACCTGAATGATGTTTTTTAGGAAACCTCGGAGCAACATGGGTCCATAAACCAATGTTTCTCATCCCAAAGTTGTACTTCTCGGATAGATGTTTCTAGAAAGGTATTGTGCATGTCAAACAAAGATTGTATGCCAAAGTTACGACCCTAGGAAGTTGATGTACCAATTTACTCAAAACAGGGTCCATAGTATGGCGATTCATCTCCTAAGGTTAGGTTTTTTTATTTTTAAGGTTTTCCATTATTTCTCAACAATAAATAGGCCTTCGAGCCTCATTGTAACATAGTTCAGAGGCATGTAGCTGCCACATCTCTCCTCAAAGATAAGATACCATAGCCCAATCTAGTTTATTTCCATTTCTGTTTGTAAGAATTTTTCAATATTTTACATTAATGAAATGAAGTATTATTTCTACTACATCTCTATATTTATGGTTATCTCTATAATTTGTTCCGTTCCTATTTAAATTGGTATCAAGCACATGCTAGAATACTTGTCCATTGTTGAATGAACATGTGAAGCACATTGAGTAACAATCGATGAGGACACATACACTTGCACCATCAAACAAAGACCAAGACCAATGAAGACCTTGCACACTTTTCCATGGGAAGGGACCAATGAAGACCTTGCACACTTTGCCATGGGAAGGTGAAGACATGTTACACCGAGAGCACACCATCACGCAAGAGCATAGCAGCTCTACATAGACACCATAGTCAGTGCGTACATGTCAGTAGTGTCATGTCGAGTTGTATCATGAGTCGTATTGGCCACATCATCAATATGGGCCATACTTGTTGTAATCAATGTAATGTAAAGTGGAAGTTGAAGAGACCCACATATGAAGTTGAAGAGTAATGTAAAGTCGAAAAGTCATAGGAAATCAAAGAGTCATGAGGGAAGTCGAAGAGTCGCATGGGTCAGTTATCCCCCCTTGGCTATATATAACCCCTCATTATATGAGCACATGACTTTTCACCTTGGCTCCTCCCTCATAGCCTTGAGAGTCTGTAGTTCTTTCTTTGATTAGCGAGGAGTGGCTCTAATGTCCCACTACTAGGCCTAGTGATGTATGGTTGACAAATGTGTCTTGAAACTTTTGCTTAATTCAAAATCCTCCTAAGGCCAACACATTTTCATGAATTTGATGTATCCGTTTGTATGACTATTATTTAAATGGTGGTAATCCATGTTTACTTAACTTGTACTAATATAGTTGAAATACTTTGGCTATCTTAGTGAAGATGTTTTTTATTGGTTTCTATCGTTGTATCGGCCGTGTGGAGTACTCCGTGGGACATTAGAAATATTCCTCTTGTATACTTGTTATAATGACCGTCACATCCGTGTGGACTACCCTGTTGGGTGTTGTATGTTTTATTCATTTACTTTGGTGTTTGTGACTGTCACATCTGTCTGGACTACTCTGCTGGAAGCTGCGCAAATCCTTGTTTTGTGTGTGTCTCTCTTCCTAAGTTGGGACTACTCCATCTCAACCTAAGACTCACTTTCAACCTCTCCATTTATAGTGAAGGAACCCAAGACACAGGTTACATTACGCACTCACCTGGGACACTTACCTTGCTTTCTGAAGACTAAGTATATCACTCTCATGTGTTGAACAGAAAGATCTAAGGAATACCTTTAACATAATGGAAACCAATCCATTGTAGTGGATGGGACTCTTATACGAAACGGTGTGAGGTCTAGTTGGGACTTGATATCAAGGAGATCCCCAGAATGTTAGCAGATCCAACATTGTCAATAGGACGATACATGGCTAGCCACTTCAAATTTTGGGAAAAAAGTCCATTGATGCCCTAAAACAATCTTGTTCAATTTTCTAACAAATAATGCAAAGGAATATATACACAGAGAATGACTTGAAAAGGTGGAATGGAGAAAATTTCTCTTCTCATAATTAAAAATTAGTTAAAAAAACTACATAGGAGACAAGGAAATAGACAACAACAAATGGCTGGAGAAAGTTCCAACTAAACTCATCTAAACTCAAGTGAAGAAAAACCAGCTATTACACCTAATAGAGAGTGATATTAATTATCTCAAGGCCCCATTTTAATCTCAACTATTACAAGTATTGGGGCTTACAATGTCCAATTACTCTCTTTGAAATTCAAATATATTTTTGTCCAATGGTTTTATGAAACATCTCTAAGTTGATCTTGCGAGCCACAAAAAGAAAGTAAGATATCTCCATCATTGACAAGTTCACGAAAAAAATGAAAATTTGTGTCAATATGCTTTCTCCTTTTGTGAAACACATGATTTTTTTATAAAGGAACTACAGAGTTGTTATTACAAAAAACAGGAGTTCTCTCCTTCTGAACATTTGAAAGATATTTCAATGGTCTTCTCATCCACACTATTTAAATCATATAAACTTATTAAAAATATTAACTAATTTAACTATTTTAACTGATTGTTTGATACATTTAATCGATATTTATTCGAAAATAGTTTTAGTAACTCATTCATTTAAAAGAAACCAAATATAATTAGTAAAAAATAATCTTTAGGAATTTCTTAAACATTTCTATATATTTTTCATAATGTGAATTAGAAGTTGATAATGCATATCAATTTAAATAAATATAATTGAAAAAAGAGTTAACCATTAAATTATACTAACTAATTATTTAATCATTAAACTTTTAATTATACCTTAATTTATCCCAAAACAAAAGTTTACACATATCAAATTGAAATCAAAATTGCTAAATCTAAAAATAACTAATTAAAAGAAATTGAATACCATAAATTCATATATGAAATAGATTTAAATACATTTAGGCTCAATTAAATTGAAATATATATATTATAATATATATATATATTATATTAATGTGCATATACAATTTCCATTTAGAATTATTAGATAAAAAAAGAATTAACTAATTAAAAAAGAAATTAAATACTATAAATTCATATCTTAAATAAATTAAAAACATTTAGTCTCAATTAAATTCAAAAGGATTTTTTTAATAATTAGCAACAAATATATTGAATTACAATTAAAATTGAATCAAATTTATTATTTCTAACAAATTAACTAACTGATGATTAAACTTCCCCAACCATTGATAAGAAGATAATGCATATCAATTATTAGACATGGGAAACAAGTTAATCAATTAAATTCAACTACCTAATTATTTAATCAATAAACCTTGATCCCATATAAAATGTGTTGACAAATAATTTATTTAGGTTGAAATTGAAAAGAATTTTTTAATAATTATTAACGTTATAGATAAAGTTAATATAAATAATTAAATCTAACAAATTCACTAATTAATTTATTAGCAAACCTCCCCTGCCCTTGATCTAGTCAAATTTAGTTGTAGTCCACTCAATTGTTGTAGTTTCTTCTGGTCCAAATTAGTTGCTTCTTTCTAGCCATTTCAATGAGGGGTCTCTCTATTTAATATGTTGGTATGATCTTGTTCTTCATCTTGTCTTGACGATGAACCAGACTTGCTGGTTCAAAGCCCGTTGGGAAATGAATTTTGATGTGATTTTGCCAAAATCTGTTATTATAAACATATTTTATATTTATTTCAAAAGTGATAAATGTGAATTTTAGAGTTAGCTTAAACAAATTGCATATATTCCTCTAATCTAAAAAAATGACCTCTAAGACTACTAAAAACAACCACACAAATTCAAATATAAAAAAATTCGTGTAAGTCTCTCAAAAGAAAAAATCAGAAATATATACCCTAATGGGGGTGGCAGTGCCTACACACTCAAGTGATTGCGGCGAGGGTGTTAATACTCTGAAAACAGAGATGTCATATGAGCGTGTGGCATGAAGGTCGATGATGCCAGAAAGGTGGGACGTCTGGAATGTTTGACCCTTACAATTTAGTTACAATTTTGCATGAGGATCAGAGGAGACAAAGTCTTGTAATGATTATGGGAGCACAAGAGGGTGGTAGAATGGTTGAGAAGTATGCACAGGCTATCCTCTTGTGCATGCCCTGTTCTTTATGGTTGTTTCATAGCGTAGATAGCCATAACAACATGGTTAAAGGTGTTGTTGTGAAGGAAGGTGAGATTTTCTAGGCTTGGGATCCAAGTGATTGTGAGAACAATCATTTTCTTAATTGTTGTCTATTGTAGTAATGACGTGAGTACCTGGACTATGACCCTACTATGGATATCCTCACTTGCTAGAGTGGCTCCCTGGGTGAATTGTTAATCTCAATTATCTCCAAATCCATCACATGGTTAGGTGTGGCTTCTAATTACCTTGCTAGTACATTTATTAATCTTGGTTGTCTAGTCTTGTTTGGTGATTTGTTCTTGCCAAATTGTACGGAGCCTCGACTCAAAGGGGATTTTGTTCTCAGTGATTATGCAGGGCCTAGGAGGTTGACTTAGAGAGGCACCCTAGTCCTCATGGTCTCATTGAATTGTGGGGGGAGTCTTTGTCTTGTGTTGGTGGGGCATTACAACATTATAGCCTCACTTCCTTGCGCACGGTGTCTCTGCATTGTGGTCGATTCATGATGGCTTTCTGCGGAGCGACTAGGGGATGGGAAAAGGGGAAAAAAAGAAGGTGGGGGACCTAATGGGTATTCAATTTGTTTAACTCTGCATATAGTATGATTCACCACAAGGGTCAGGCAAAGCGAATAGGGGCCCCAAGAGGTGACATGCAAGCCCAAGCTGGCAGAGTAATGGGCAAGCAAGATGACAGTGTGAATGAGGGTGCTTCTAATGGAGAAGTGGTCCAAGAATTTGGTCCCATGCCTATGCCAATAGTTGCCACACCTACACTAGAATCTATTGTTGGGTGTCGAGCCAGATTACATTCCTGACTTAGAGGTTTTGTTTCAGTCGTTTTTGGATCTCAGTTCCTAATCGAGCAGCAACTATGATTTTATGATATAAGTTATGTTAATTTAGGATTTTTTTCCCTAGAAGGAAACCCTCAGTTTATATGAGGGAATTTTATTGCAGTGAGAACGAGAGAGGAGATTATGTGAGAACGAAGAGGAAATTACACAATATCGGTTGTAGTTTCTATCTCTTCATTTTACTGGATAATATAAAAGGAAGGAGTTATTATTTCTGTGTGGACGTATCCCAAATTGGGTGAACCATGTAGATGCATGTCTCTCTTGTTTTATGAGTTTTCTATGTTTGTATTTTCACAATATTTTATGTGTTCCATTTCTCCATAATATATGATTATCTAACAACTCGTATCAGAGTCTAAGGTCAATTTAGCTGATAAAATCGCAGGAAAGAATGGTTCCTGGTTCAAGTGGGAGAAATGATAGAATATGGTAGGTTTAGGGTCGAGAAATTTAATGATAAAAACCACTAGTTGTGGAAGATGCAGATGGAAGAGGATCTGTGTCATAAATATATGTACCTACCCTTGAGCAAGAAGACTAAGAATTCAATGAGTATGTTGGATGAAGAATGAGATATTCTTGAGAGAATACCACTTAGAACAATAAAGGTTTTGTTTCACAACGTTAATGGAATTCAACATTTGAAAGGAAGCGACAATAGAGTGTTTAAGAATGGAATTGACCAAACTATATGAAAAACCCTTAGCCTCAAACAAGGTATTTCTTATTAAGTGTTTATTTGATATGAAGATGTCAGAAGGTAGATCTGATGTTGATCATTTTAATGAACTTAATTTGGTTACCAGTCAGTTAAGTTCTGTAGGGGTAAATTTTGATGATGAAGTTATAGTTATGTTATCTATGTGCTCATTGCCAGAAATTTTGAATGGTTTGGTTATAACCATTAGTAATTCTGTTTATAGATCTAGTGCTTTAAAGTTTGATGATGATGTTGTTGCTATCATTAGCAAGGAAATGCAATGGAAAAGCTTTAGTGAGGCATCATGTAATGCTTCAACTGCAAAGACGAGGGGAAGAAAAATGGAAAGAGGAAATAGCCCGGGAAAGCGCAGTAAGTCAAGAAAAGACACATACAAGTCCAGATTAGGGATTGCATGTTGGAAATACAAGGAGAAAGGACACCTAAAGAAAAATTATAAGTCTTGGAAGCGAAAAGACGGAGATACACAAAAAGAAAACAATTGTGAATCGAATGTCACAAGCGATATGTTACAAAATTATTTGATTCTTTCAATAGAAAATACTATTCATCCCTCAGTGGTAGATTCGAGGGGCTCATTCCATGCCATACTTGATAGGAAACATTTTCATGACTATGTTCAAGGAGATTTTGGACAGGTTCATTTGGGTGACGATAAACCGTGTAAAATCATTGGAATGGGTAAGGATTTTATAAAGCAATATAATGGAAACCAATGGCTATTTACGGAGGTAAGGAATATTCCAGATCTAAGGAAAAATTTAATTTAAACAGGGTAGTAAGATGGTGAAGGTTGTGTGACTACTTTTATACGTAAAACCTAGAAGGCCACTAGCGCTGATAATAGAAAAAGGAGAAAAGGTTGGCACATTGTATTTATGCAATGGTATTTCTAATAGTATTGATGATTTAACCTCCATAGGACCAAATATAACATTCTGGCATCATAGGCTCACATACATGAGTGAGAAGGGGATGCAAATTTTTCACTCAAGAAATTTGTTGTCAGGTTTGAAGCATGTTCATCTGGAATTATGTGATAATTGTGTTTATGGAAAACATAAGAGAGTTATATTTCTTAGAGTTGGGAAAGAAAAGAAGAGAGAAAAATTAGAGCCCCTGCATACAGATGTATGGGGACCTACTTAAGTATAATATTTCAACGGCTCTCGCTATTACGTTTCTTTTATTGATGATGCAGCTAGGAAAACCTAGATATTCATAATATGTCTAAGATATTTTATACTTTTAAGAAACGGAATGCTTTGGATGATAATGAGATACAAGAGAAATTGAAGTGTCTTAGATTAGATAATGGAGGTGAATACTGCAGCAAAGAGTTTGATAAGTATTGTTCAAAGCATGGAATACATAGAGAGAAGACACTTTGAGAAACACCATGGGAAAATGGTGTGTCAGAAAGGATGAACAAATTAATCATGGAGGATGCAAGGTGCATGAAATTGCATGAAATATTATCTTTACAATTTTGGGTAGAGGGCCTTCAAGTTCCTTGGATGGTGGCATTCCATAGGTGGTACCTATAGTTAAAAAGGAAAAGTACTCATTCTAAATACTTTTGCTTGTGAAGCCTTTGTCCACATTAATAGAGAAAATAGAACAAAGCTTGAGGCAAAATAAAATAAATGTACCTTTATTGGATATCTTGTTAGTTTTTTTGGTTATCGCCTATATGATCATGAAAATCACAAAATCATTAGGAGCAAAGATATCGTATTCAATCAAAAGGTATCGTATAAGGATCGGATGCAGGAAAAGGAATGAGAAAATTAAAATATAGAATATACAGTGCTTAATGAGATCATAGAAAAAGTACCGGTGTCTAAAAGCCATAATTATCAACAGCCACAATAACAACAACTAACACAACAACAATGTGCACCTCAAGCACATCAAAGTGGTGTCAAAATATCTACTAGGACAGGTAGACCACCTAAATGATACTCTCCTTCATTATATTATGTATTGTTGACTGATTCAGGTGAACAAAAATGTTATGAAGAAGTAATGCAAGTACAAACCATGAAGAAGTGGGAGTTAGCCATGAAATAAGAGATGGACTCGATACATAACCAAACATGGGATTTAGTCTAGTTGCTTGCAAGTAGATCATCATTGAATAACAAATGAGTTTACATGTTTAAGGAAGAATATTGAAGTAGAAAGAGGTACAAGGCTAGACATTTTGTGAAGGGGTTTGCACAAATAAAAGGTATAGAATTTTATGAGTTTTTTTCTCCTATTGTTGAAATGAGTTCAATTAGAACTATTTTTAGTCTAGTAGTAGTAGAATATTTGCATCTTGAGAAGTTAGATGTAAAGACAACCTTATCAATGGGTATTTGGGGGGAAGAGATCTATATGCAGCAACCGGGAGGGTATGTGTTGAAAGGGAAGGACAAATTAGTGTACAAGTTGAAGAAAAATGTGTGTGGCCTAGAACAATCTCCAAGGAAGTGATATCTAATATTTGACTGGTTTATGTCTAGACAAGGTTATACCAAATGTCACTATAACCACTGTGTTTATCTTGAAAATAAAAATGAGGGCAACTATATTGTATCACTTTTGTACGTATATGACATGCTTGTTGTAGGGTTTAACATGCATGTACTAAATGTGCTGAAAGGAGAATTGAAAAATCCATTCGCAATGAAGGATTTGGCAGCTGCAAAATAAATCCTTGGTATCATAATAACTATAGACATGAAAAATCATAAATTAAGGTTGTTTCGTAGTAAGTAAATACAAAAGGTGTTGGAAATATTTAATATGCAGAATGCAAAATCACTTAGTACACCTTTGGTAGCCATTTCAAACTAAGTAAGGATATGCATCCCAAGGCCCAAGAAACAATGGATTATATTTCCAATGTTCCATATGCATCAAAAGTTGAAAGATTAATATACGCAATGGTCTGCACAAGGTTTGATATTGCAAATGTAGTGGGATTTATAAGAAGGTACATCAACAATCCAGGAAACGAACATTGGATGGCAATGAAGTAGATTCTCAGGTATTTGAGAGGTGCCACAAATTACACATTATGCTTTAGTAGTTCAAATTTTTTTCTATAGGGATATGCTGATGAAAATATGGATGGTAATAGAGATAATATGAGAAGGACCATAGGGTAGGTGTTTACTCTAGGTGGAACAATTATTAGTTGGGTTTCGAAAATGCAGATTGTTGTTCCACTTTCAACAATGGAAGTGGAGTATGTTGGTGCTACATAATTTAGTAAATAAATGATTTGGTTACAAAGGATTATGCATGAGTTAGGTCAGAAGCACAAGATGAGAAAGTTATATAGTGATAGTGAAAGTGCCATTTTGTTGACAAGGTTAATCCTCTCTGCGGACAGAGATGATCCCTCCAGCCCAATGAGTGGGTCTAGCAACTAAAGTGACAATCAATTAGACATCTTCCTAGCTTACAATTAAAAATAAGAACGAAATCGATGGCCTACATTGTTATGATGTTATTCCGATCTCCTTTGTTGGGGACCATGAATCACTTTTATCACAGACATGTTCCTACTTCTCTTAGTGTTTATGTACCTGCACAAGTGATCAAGACAAAACAAGGCATGCCAAAATGAATAACAAATCCAATAGAAGGCTACTTAACTGATCAAAGAATGTCAAGCTAAATGATACATGAACATATGCATTTTGGGAAGATGAACTAGCTGTTGTGTATTGTTAGAAAATAAATGGAATATTAGAACCAAATCCTTGACGTTGATAGACTCTCTTTGAGTGGCAATCCAAGTCCAAGCCGAGAACTCTCCAAGCACGCCTTCTCCAAGTCAAACAAATAGCCTCTAGGAACAATCTTAGCATAAGGTTGCAAATATACATA
This sequence comes from Pinus taeda, assembly GCA_000404065.3. NCBI lineage: Eukaryota > Viridiplantae > Streptophyta > Pinopsida > Pinales > Pinaceae > Pinus > Pinus taeda. Next base: position 130,006 of record APFE030691583.1, on the reverse strand, counting down.
GACCAACTGAGTCTCTAACCTAACCAACCAACCATTTGGGAATGGGAGATGATGAATATATAGGTTGGGAAAGGGATTTAGGGCCTCTCTAAATATAGGAGTAGGCCCTCATATCAATGTGTTATCTCATACGTATAATACCAAGAGTCCAAGTTGGGATAATTCAACCTCATCTATGCCAAACAACCTCGAGCTCATCACTTTGGAAGCTTCTAGGTCACAAATCTTCTCATCCTCTTTGGGAAAATTACCTCTTTGGAATCATCATGGGTATGCAAGGGAACAGAGCAATTCCATCGCTGGTCAAGTACAGTGCAACACATGACCATCGTTATTTTAAACCTTATAAGAGCAATGATTCTCAATTGAGGTTTTTAGAGCTACTTCTTCAGGGAAAGCTCAAGGCATTTTCCAATCAATGTTTTAGGGAGGATATCAGCTGCATATCTGAATAAGTACATTGCATGATGGTCATGTTTTTGGCACTTCAGGGTATATCACTGGGAATTGCAAGAGGTGTGAGAAAATATTGTGTAACAGATGACGCCTAAACCATGAAGGCAGAATGGGGAGTGATGGCTGAGATGCTTTATGAGCCTTTGCAAGGGCAAGGACACACACTATTAGGAGACCTACAAATGAAGGATGCATATATATTATATATAATATATATATATATATATATATATATATATTTGAGAGCAAGACGTGAATCTACGACATGGGTGCAGCCATGCAGATAATAAGGGCAATGTGAAAGGATCCATGGCATGGGCACAACTATCCAATACAAAAGGATCATCTATAATATTTCATCCAAGGAACGAACATAGCCATCCAATATAGAAGGATCATCATAAATGTAAAGTCCCCAGGTATGCTCAAAACCATCCATATAGAAGAAACATGTGTACAATCATGAACAATACATAACTCCACACAACCTGAGTTATATCAGACAAAACTCAGGGTCTTGTGCTCCATCCCATCCCAAACAAAGTATGAATCCTAACATGCGAATGAACATAACGAAGTTGAACATGCTAGAAAACCACCTGGTTACCAGCCACTAATGTGGACTGTTAATGGGCTCTAGAGGAACCACGCAAAATGGAAATGGCTCTCAAGTTATGACAGTAAAATTCATGAATGTGATAATAGAGATGAAGTAGAACACTCGTGGAATCACCCAATCGAAGGCCAATGATGGAAACCTATCATCGAATTCAAAGAACTTTCCATTAAGGCCTCCAAGCTCTAAGGTACTGAAAGGGAGTTTCTAAGTCACCTTCCTGGATAATGAACTAAAGTTGACAGGAAGTGACTCATCGAAGGAGGGGCATAATGGTTCCCCCATAATTGACATGAAACGGGGAACAAAGAGGAATAAGTTTCCAACTATAACAATGACTCAAATGATGTATAGGTATATAACTACAAATTGGAATTTTATTGAACATATTGGTGAAATGACTTCGGATTGTGGTAGCATTAGATTCAACATAGGACCAAGGGTCATAATGACAAGGTGGAATAGTCAAATGAGAGGAAAATGGATCACCCAAACTTGGAAGGACAAGTCACTAAGTGAGGATATCCCAAACCTGACACGAGAAACATATGAGGGTCATGTTCAGGAGCGACATGCTGCCTATACAAGGGATGTTTCATCTTAATTTTTCCCCCACTATTTCTAGTGAGTACCTCTTTATCTTTACACAATCTTGAAGATGATACATATTCTTATCATATAAGTTCATGCTTCAGATGAATCCATCCTAGTAAGTTTTATGAGTCCTAGGAAGTATAAAGTTGGTCTCATCATGGTGATGGGTCTTTCATTGTAAAATTTTAATGAGTAAGACAAAAGACAAAATCAGTTCCTTTTTCATATTTAGAGAGTTTGAAAAAGAGAAGAAAAAGAAAACTCCATCATGTCCCTTTTCGTAATTTGTCTCACAAATCTAAAAAGGTACAAAACGATATTCAAGAGAACCTCTTAACCATGTTGATCAAGGTGTAAATTTTTTGTAAATAGTCAATCTCAACCAAAAAAGGGGTAAACATATACTAAGAAGACGTCAATTCATTTTCTTTAACGAGTTCAAAATTAAAAGTACTCGACAATATTTTCATAATTCAAGAGTCAGAAAAGATTTTAAGGATGTCTCCTCTTGGAGGACCGAGTAATATAAAAGTATAGAAACTCGTTCTGGTCATGATGGAACTGCTAAAAACATGTAATGGTGAAAATACTAGCTACTAAGACCACTCATCGCTTATGTTCCTTAGGCTAGGTTAAAACAACCATGTGAAAGCATATGATCAGCTGAAGAAATGTTGACAATGGAATGAAAAAACCAAGGCTCGCCAAGCAAAAATAGGTCGATCAAAAAGGAAATCATGAGATGTAAAGTGGGAATGGTTTCATTTTGACACAAGATTGAAACATGGGAAATTATGCTTAAGTATACTTTGAAGATGGGTTTAGTTTTTTCACAAGCTTGAAACATGGAAAAAAACTATGCTTGGATTTGGTTTTAGTTTTACACAAGCTTGAAAGGGAGATAAAATATGCTTGAGATAAGTTTTCATGTCCCCATTATAATGACTCAATTCAAGGTACATGCCCTCCAAGCTTCATTTCATTCTCCTAAGTAGACTGCTAGTTAAAAATAGGTGGATGGACTGAAGGTTTACTTATGAGATCAAGTGAAAGAATCGACTGGGATTTTACAAGATCTAATCAAAGAATCGAATTGGAAGGGGATTTATTTAATTTTTTAGCAAGCTTGACATTGGAAAAGAACCATGCTCATGGAGACCAATTTCATTTTTCAGCAAGGTTGACATGGTAAAAAAACTATCCTCATGGGGACCCATTTAATTTTTTAACGAAGTTGACATAGTAAAAGAACTATCCTCATATCCCTTGTTTCATTTTTTAAGGAGAATGAAACAAGACATGGAAATCAGCCCCATGGTCCTTGTTTCATTTTTTAATGAGCTTGACATAAGAGAGGGAACTCTATTGCATCTCATCTTTCAGTTTTTAACGAGCTTGACACAAGACAAGGAACTCTGCTCCATAATCCTTGTTTCTTTTTTTAATTAGCTTGACATAGGAAGAGAACAATGCTCATGACACCTATTTCATTTTTTAATGAGGTTGACATAGTAAAAGAACTATCCTCATAACCCTTGTTTCATTTTTGAAGGAGCTTGACTTGATGGTTCTGGTATGATTTCAGATGTTGTACTTGATGGCAAACACCCATGGCATGGCTCTCATTTTGATGAAAATAAAGAAGTACGCAGGAGAACAGTTCAGGAGGTGCGTACCCGCAGGTATGCGGTGCAGGGA
>APFE030691583.1:60443-107438 GCA_000404065.3 Pinus taeda | reverse complement strand
CAGAAGTAGACATAAAGAAATCCCTTGGGTCATTGGAGGAGACTTTAACATGATTATATCTCTTTCGGAAAGAAAAGGAGGCACCAAAATCCTCAGCAAAGATTCAGTAGAATTCCATTCTTTGACAGAAGACATGAAAATGGTTCATTCTAAAATTCATAATGGTTTGTTTACTTGGAACAACAAAAGAGGAGGTAATGCTTAGGTTGCCTCCAAGTTAGACAGATTTTTTATCGCTGAGAAGCTGATGCTCACAAATGCAGAAATATCTACAAGTTTCATCCCATTCCGAGGCTCTGATCACTGGCCGATTCAATTAGAAATCAAGGGAATTGAGGCTCCCAAGAATAGACCCTTCAGAATTGAAAATATCTAGCTCTCCCACCTAGATTTCATCATCAATATTGAAGAATGGTGGCTCGAAGATCTACAGGTTCAGGGCTCCAAAATGTTCCTCCTCCATAAAAGACTAAATCACATAAAAATCAAACTCAAATAATGGAACGAGAAGGATTTTGGTAACATTTTTGCAAACAACAAATCAGTAGAGATTAAAATACAGGTACTAAACCAAGCAACGATCAATGAAGGTTTTGATAAATCCAAAAGTGAGCAAGCTAAAAAACTCAACCTTAATTGGGAGAAATTATGGAAACAGGAGGAAACTTTTTAGAGACAAAAGTCTAGAGTTCAATGGCTCAAAGATGGTGAACGAAATACTAGATTTTTTCACCATTCCACCATAGCCAATAGAATGCATAATAGAATCTCCTCAATACTGAATGAAGATGGGGAGCTTCAAACCACTCACAAGAATATCGAAGCTATAATGGTTCAACATTTCAGAGTCATCAATGGAAAATCATCTAGACAGAGACCAACACATCAAGGAAATTATAAAGAATATCCCCAGGATGGTGTCTAGAGAAGATAACTTTAACCTGATCAAACCAGTAACTGAAGCAGATGTTAGTACGGTAATCAAAGAGATGCAGAATGGCAAAGCTCCAGGTCCAGATGATTTTAATGTTGAATTTTTTAAAGCCTGCTAGAATGTTGTGAAACATGATATTTTGGATGTGGTTGAGGACTCCAGAAGAAGCAGATCCATTCTGAAAGTCCTCAACACCTCCTTCATCTCCCTGATCCTCAAATAGGACTCAGCTCTGACTCTTGATAAGTTGAGACCCATTGCTTTATGCAATGTTGTTTACAAAATCATTTCTAAGATCTTGGCCAATAGACTCAAACCTCTTTTGCCTTCTTTGATTTCTGGGGAACAATCTAGTTATGTGGAATGAAGGAAAATCATGGATAATATTATTCAAGCCCATTAGATTGTTCACTCTCTTACCATCAAAAAGCAGGCCAATATGATCATGCAATTAGACATTGCAAAAGCATATGAAAAAGTAAACTGGATTTACATCAGAAAGGTCCTTTCCGCATTTGGGTTTGATCATGACTAGGTTAGATGGGTTATGGCTATGGTTACTTCACCCAGATTTTCAATTCTGGTGAATGCCTCACCCATAGAGATCTTCACTCATTCCAGAGGCCTCAGGCAGGGAGACCCACTCTCTCCCTTTCTTTTAATCCTCGTGATGGAATGATAGGGACGAAACATTAAAAATGATACAGTTTCAAGAAATATCAAGGGCCTTCAATTAACGGAGAATGAACAAGCCTTGACTCATCAGCAATTTGTGGATGACACCATGCTGCAGGGTATCCCCACAGTCAAGGAAGCTACTATGTACAAACAAATGTTAAAAGACTTTGCCTCGGCTTCAGGTATGGAAGTCAATCTCTTCAAATCAAAAAATAATTCTTTAACGCTAACATTGCTATTCAGAGGAACATCTCTAGAATTCTGGGCTTCGAAAGGGAGGTCCTCCCTTCAAAGTATTCCCCTTACAGATAAACCAATGAGCAAGAGTATCTAGGAACCGATGATCAATAATATGCAAGACAAGATCAAAATATGGACTTTCAGAGCATTGAACCTGGCTGGCAGATTGATTTTGACGAAGATAGTTCTTCAATCCATCCCCATTTTCTTTTTATCAGCCCTGCTAGCTCCCAACGTGCTCTTACAACAATTCAAGAACATTCAGAGAGACTTTCTCTGGGGCAAGGAGGAAACAAGAAAGAAATGGGCCCTCGTTTCTTGGGATAAAATCTGTAAACCCAAAATTCATGGAGGCCTGGGCTTAGATGATCAGGAGATTCTACGTAATGTTTTAGGAGCCAAACTCTGGTGGATATGGGTTAAATAACCAGGGCCGCAATGGGCTAAAACCTGGAAAGAAAAATATGCAAGCTCCTGGCAAACGAGTGATCTCATCAGAATGTCAGGGAACATAAAATGCTCTCACATCTGGAATAAAGCCTAGGATAAGAGAAGTCTAGTACAAAACAACAACTTCTGGAAATCAACGCAGGAGAACAAGCTCTCTTCTGGGAAGATAAATGGCAATAAGAACCAATGTTGTTGAGGGAGGACTTTATGAGCATCAAGCAGGAAATTGATTTCCAAGGACTAATAAAAGTTAGGGATTTCTAGAATCTTCCTCACGACATTGCGAAATGGAGAAGCTGGAGGAAAATAGAATGCAGAGGGGACAACCCTATAACAGAAAAAACATAAGAACTCATGAAAATTTTAGAACAAAGGAAGATCTTGGTCACAGATGGGCATGATCAATTAAGATGGGGACAATACAAAGAAGGCATCTTTAGTATCAGAGAAGCAAAAACAATCTCCCTGAACCTAGATCCCTGTGTTTTGGCAAAGTCCTGGTAAAAAATTTGGAGCCACCAAGGATGGATGAAGATCAAACTGTTTATGTGGTTAATCCATCACAAGAAAATATTAACTTGGGAAAACATTCAGAAGAGGGGGGTTATGGGACCCTCTAGATGCCAATTATGTGAGGATCAAGAGGAGACAATGGAGCATATTCTCAACAGCTATACCTATATCAAATAGTTGTGGGATTCTTTCAACACATTTCTCAACAAACAGACAGAGACAAAGGTAGCATTATTAATACCCTGAACAAGTGGAGAAAAAACTTTTCGGAGCATGAGATCCTTAATTTGACCTGGACCTTGACACCAAGCTTCATTATCTAGAATGTTTGGAAGGAAAGAAATAAAAGAATTTTCAAGGATGAAAAAACTACTCCTTTTTTCCTGATGGAATTAGTCTTAAAGCAGATTAAGGAGACAATCTCCACCACTGTGCACAATTATCCCCCAAATCCTCCCATTGCGCTTGAATTGGGAACTCTTAAGCAACTGCGTTTGCATGAGATCTTCTTTAAGGGTCTTAGCAAAAAAGAAAAATGGTTGGAAAGGGAAAAGGATTTCTGGCATCCTCCAGCAAAAGATTATTTGAAATGCAACATTGATGGGGCTTCAAAAAGCAACCTACCGACTGCAGGTTATGGAGGTGTGTTAAGAGATGAAGAAGGAAAAATAATTTTCACTTTCCTGTGCCATTTAGGCAAAGCCACCAACAACATGGTTGAATTAATGGTGTTGGAAAAATGTTTAGAGCTGCTCAAACCTAATTACAGCTCCAATGTTCTCATCGAAGCAGACTTCGATATTTCTATAAATGTAGTCAAGAAAATCAGTTATGGAACAATGCTTGAAAGGGTCTCAAAACAATGGAGACTTATACAAGTGTACTAGAGAATCCAAAAGCATCTCTAATGCCTTCGAACGGTTAGCTTCAATCATGTTAGGAGGAAGGCCAATAAACTTGTAGATCTATTGGCCAACCAAGGAGTGATTAATTCCGAGTGCAGAATAGATATGAAATGGTAGGAGATGCCTCCTAGCAGGTTAAAAGCTATCTGCGAGGCTCAAGCCACAAAGGACATGGAAATTTATGATTATTGGACTCGAGGGGCAGGAAATGATTAATTGGAGTCAGTGAGATGGAAATAATAGTTCTTCAGGGTGAGTGTAATGGTAATCACAATTCCTTCTTTAAGGGAGGGTTCCTTTTCCTTTCTGGATTCTAGTTTCAGGCGAGGAGAAACAGTAACTGCGGGAGGAATCCTGGTTCTCCCAGCAGTAGGGATATTCCATTTTTTGGGGTATGGAGAGATAAACCTCTTCACTGGTCGTTTTCTTCTGATCGCACCGCTCTGACTCGGGAAACAATTTTTGCTTTTTTGGTGTGATCACAATCAGCTCCCTACACGTGGCACGGAGGTGGTTTGGGAAACCGCCCTTCCCCGCACACTATCATGGGGTCATCTTGTTCGGTGTGATATAATTCTCCACCGTAGGATTTAGCAGATGTTAATCAATGGTCAACTTCTTTCGTGCAACTTGGAGGTTTGGTTTTGCTTTACTTCCGTTGCCTCGTCGTTGCGTTGTCAACCTCGGCCAACAGTTAGTTTCCAAAATGAACAGCCCAGATCGATGGGCTCTTCTGAGGATGGGGCGACAGGAGTCTTCTTGGGCTTCCAGAAGGCCATCAGGCTCTTTTGGTTTATTTTTCTTGGGTGAAATGTTTTCAATGTTAAGCTAAGGGCTTTTTTCTAAGTTTTTTTGTCTCCTTGGCATCAGGGAGATAATTGTTTATATTGTAAACTATTTTTCCAATTAATGCAATAGAAGGATCGACACTTGAGTAAGCAAAAGAAAGATAAAATATGAAACACAAACATACACACACACACATAGATACACAAAAATTAAAGATTGGTATTTATAAAGTTTTTTTTAATGATGTGGATAACATTTATATTTTGGAGTAGGGATTCTGGAATTTTAATTCAATTTTCATTAATTTTTATATGTATGGTAGAAATTTAACCTCCAAAAATATCCTAGGATATTTTTAGTAGTAGTCACATATTAAAGCTTGATAATAATCTCAAAAGTAGTTATGCCCTTCGTTTCAATTAAATTTATTAATTAAGAAAAATTCCATTTAAACACGTCTCCTATGAAATTAATTATTGGTTTTTTAACATATGGTATTTACAGGCCACTTTATTGGGTCGTGATATTGAAACAAAACCTATTTACTAGTTAGGAATCCTCAGAATTGGGGTGGATTTCCATGATCAAGAATATTGTTACATGCTTTTTAAATATAAATGTGTCTAATTAATATATAATTTCTTTTTAATTGATAATAATAATAATTATTATTTAATTATTATTTAAATAAATGATAATCTAATTTTTTTTACTTTTTAATTTTGTCAAATGTGAAATATATCATGAAATAAATATCTTAATACTTTATCAAAGATTAGTCTCTATAAAAATGTTACAAAATTAATAAACAATTTAATATATATGTAAATCTATTTTGAATTACGCAGTTTAAACTACCCTAACTAAAAAATAATAGGAAATATTTAAAACTATTATGAATATATTGTTTATTTATATACAACAACCAATATTTAATATTAATAAATTGTTTTTTCTTTCTAGTTCTTTAATATTCATATTTTACTAATAATTATTACTTAAATAATTTTTTTTCATTCTACTATGATATTAACATTTAAAATTTAATTTTTATTAATATTTTTTTATCTTTAACATTTTATATGTATAAGTTATAAAATTATTTGAATCAAAGATAAATTTATATTGGGTAATTTGCTCTCTAATATTTAAGAAAAGTTAGAAAAAAAAACATTAAAATATATAAAAAAAGGCAAATATAAGTAAGCATTTTATTTATGGAATTGAAATTAATTTAATTATGATTCACACAATCATATTATTTAAATAGGTGGTTAATGCAGATAGGTGTGAATTCATAATAAGCATAAAAAAACTTACTTCATTTATTCCGTGTACATTTCGAGTCGTTGAAATAAAAATATGATAAGGAAAGAATAATTATTTATTATTATTATATAATTATTATTATTATTATTATTATGAATCATCGAAGATGATGATGAAATTAATTAACTTAATTTTAAAAATAAATATTAAAAACACGAGTTTTTAAACCTAGATTTCACTTTTTTTAATTTTGGAGTTTCCTAATCTAATAAATAAGATTTTTACAATACCACGGACTAATACTATGACTTATCAATACCATATCACAAAAGTTGTAATTCATTTCATAATGAATTTCATTTTAACAAATTTTTTAAATTAAAGTGTTTAAATTAAAAGATCAAAAAGATGAATAATTAGTTCAAATAATATAATTTCATATTTTGATTTTTAATATATAGTATTAAAATATTCTAAAAATACTTTAGAGCATTAAATCCCTACATTCATTAAAATATAATAACTTAAATAAATTATTCTCTCTTATGAATAATTATTTTTATAACAATAATAAATTACAAATAAAAATTACTAATTCTTCTCTAACCACGAATAAATTTTTAAATAGTAATGGAAGGATTAATAAATTTGTATATTTTTATTACTATTTATCTATTTTTTTATGAGGAATAATAATCTCCATTCTTATTATAATAGAGTTTATAACTTTTTACATATTCTTAATTATAATAAATATAATGGGAAAATATGGTTGATTATCAAAACTATAAGTCTCCCGACAAATTTTCTACACTCAATGGTGGAAGTAATTATAATATTAATTTTGATGTATGTGGCGTTCTGATTCCTTATAAGTCTCTAATCAAACAATATCTTTAAATTACCGGACTCATTAGTGGAAATAATTATAATATTAATTTTGATGTATGTGGTGTTCTAATTCCTTTTGCACTTAGAATGTTCTCTATGATGGTTCATCAACATATTAGATTAGATTTCATTAGGTTAACCAAAGGAGTCGTTAGTGAAATAAATTATAATATTAATTTTGATGTATGTGGTGTGCGCATTCCTTATAAGTCTCTAACCAAACAATATCTTTAAATTTCTAGACTCATTAACGGAGGTAATTATAATATTAGTTTTAATGTATGTGCTGTTACCATTCCTTTTGGACTCGTAAAGTTCTCTTCATCACGACGTTAGATGTCATGTTAACTATTAATCGGTAAAAACCATCTCCTATCTTGTGATTACTTCAAACATTCCCTTTGTAATAAAATATTCAACATTTCCCACAACATCAAGGTAGCATAAAAATACAATTACCACCAGATGGTTTGATAAATCATCCTACAATATATGGCTTCCTATCATACAGCAAATTGGAACCATCCTAAGCCTAAGATTTACAACTTTAGACTAGAAACCTTGGGTTTGGCGTACAAGAATCATGCAACCCACCGTTACATCATTTCAATCCATATACAACTATTTAAATGCTTTACAATAGCATCAACATAAGGTTATCCCTATGATTGCTTATCAATGTTGCCGATCAATATAAATCTTTCTACGATATATCATTTAATATAGATTTGCTACTCACCCTGCATAATAATACAACTTCACCAAAATATATTCGAGCACAAAATTCTCTATCAACTCCATGATGGCATAAACCTAAAGCATACCGAATGTAGATTTATTACAAAGTCTAGAGGGCATAAAATCACCTATAACACTCTCCTCTTGCAAAAAACAATTCCAACATATAACTTTTACAATCTTTCTCATAGTACAATCTTTCTCATAGAATCTCGCGCTTTCTGATGAAAGTAACTAATCAATAGCTAATAGGTAAAAAATGTCATGGATGAGTTGGAGTTGATCTCAACTTTATTCTTTTATATTTGGCCACTTTTTCCAAGTCGCTTAGTGTGAGGTAGCTTACAATAGAACTCAAAAGCGTTTAGGTAGGTTTAATCGCAAAAAAATGCAATGATTTACAGAAACAGTGGGCCCATAGCGGAATTTGACCTAAAGATTTCTAGATTCATCAGTGGGGAAATCATAGTAATGAAACACAAGCTAATAAGGGAAAAAAATTAGTTAGATTAGTTATTGTGTTTATAGACAAGAAAATATATGTTTCTTTTATACTATTATTTTTTTCTATATTTTTTAATTATTTAAATGCAATCGTAATTTGAAAATTAATCTTATTTATATGGTTTCTGTATGCTTATTGTTTACATGGTTAACAAGTTAACAAATTAGTATCAATTTATATATTTCTTTTGATTTTTCAGATTTTTAATGATTTTTGAAAGTTATAGTTAATAGTCTATATAGTCTATTTCCTGATAATTTGTGTTTAAAATATATTTTATTTGTATTTAATGTTATATATAAAATGTTATTACTGTTTTTTTTTCATACTTCATTTCATTTTATTTCTTAAAACCTAAAGTATGACCATTAGGATATAACTGGAGATATTATTATTTAGAAATTTAATGACATTAATAATGATAATCTCATTAAATTGCAAAGGACATTTATCGTGATAAAAAAACAAAGGCATAATACCTAGCATCTGTTTTTTTCGAAATACAAGTTGTACAAACAATTAAACAAACAATATCACGACATGTCCTGAAATTGATCAAAGATAAAATATGCACTGAATTGAAAAAAAAGAGATGTAGCTTTCAGGTGTGGCCTGCACCTGGAGACTACACTCACAAAACTTGAGAGATGTCTCTCGTTCACTCTATTACAATTCAATCAAAAGATTACATCATTAAATACAATACTAGGAAATAGGAAGTTGTACCCAAACCCCATAACTATAGGAACTAATCCTAAACTTGGGAGAAAGTTACAACAATGTAACAATTTTCTCCATTAATAATAAAATAATATTAATTATTCTCAACTCCCCCCCTTAATGGAGAAAGGGTTCTCCTGAACTCCTAGCATCTTTCTAAACAATTCAAATTTCACTCGTGCAAGAGGATTTGTGAAAATATCAGCCACATTGTCACAAGTTTTACAATATTCAACAACAATTTCATTTGACTGTATTTTTTCTCTAACAAAATGGAACTGAGTGTCTATATGCTTGGTGTTTTTGTGAAACACTGGATTGTATGCTAATTTGATGGTGCTCTGGTTGTCGCTTTTGATAGAAGTGGGTTGCTTCTATTCTTTTCCTGCATCTTTGAGAAGTCTCCTCAACCAGATGGCTTCACATGTTGCTGCACACAATGCTTGATACTCAGCTTCACATGACGACAAAGCTACAGTACTTTGTTTCTTGCTGCTCCATGCTATGACTCCGAAACCTATGTTGAATGCATAACCTGTGATAGACCTCCGATCATCCAGGTTACCTGCCCAGTCTAAGTTTGAAAAACCTGCTAGAGTAACATCAGATACATCAGTGTATAAAATACCAAAATGAACAGTACCACAAAGATACCTCAACATGCTTTTCGCTGCATTCCAGTGACTTTCAAGCAGTTTCGCCATAAATTGGCTCAACACACTAACAAAGTATGCCAAGTCAGGTCTGGTTGTTGTAAGATATATCAGGTTGCCAACAAGCTGTCTGTACATTGTGGCATCTACCTCCTTAGTGCCATCATCACTGCTCAATTTCAGATTCTTCTGCCAAGGTGTTGCTGTTGTTCTACGCTGATCCATAGTAAACTTTTCTAACAGATTTCTAGCATACTTCCCTTGGGTAAAAAAAGTTTTCCCAGTATCTCTAAATACTTCTAATCCCAGACAATAGTGAAGGCTTCCGAGATCCTTCATTTCAAAAACTTGTGCCATCAGCCTTTTGATTCCTTTGATTAAATCAAATGCATTTCCTGTTATAATCATGTCGTCCACATATAAAGAAATCAAAACAATCTGCCCTTGATTATTGTACTTGGTATACAAATTTGGGTCATTTAAACTTCTATGGAAACCATACTCTATAAAGAAAGAATCAACTTTTTCATACCACGACCTGGGTGCTTGCTTTAAACCATATAAAGCCTTTTTCAATCTGCAAACAAGATGTTCCTGCCCCTGCTTTACATATCCTTCTGGCTGTACTAAGTAAATTTCTTCTTTTAAATCACCATTTAAAAATGCAGATTTGACATCAAGCTGGTATAATTCCCATTTATGTTTAGTAGCTAAAGCAATAAGCATTCTGATTGTATTTAGCTTTGCTACAGGTGCAAAGGTATCATCAAAATCTATACCTTCTTTTTGTGAATATCCTTTTACAACCAACCTAGCTTTTAACTTATCTATAGTTCCGTCTGCATTCATTTTTGGTTTAAACAGCCACTTACATCCTATAGGAGTTTCAATTTTAGGCATCTCTACTAAATCCCAAGTATCATTTCTAAAGATTGATTCCATTTCTTCATCCATTGCAGCTCTCCATTCCTTAAATTGACTAGCTTCTTTATAATTAGATGGTTCTACAATGTTCAAAACTTTTGACATCATTAAAGCATAGCTTCTCAACTTCAATGGTAATTGAGTCTTCCTACCTGACCTCCTTGGTAGGGGTGGACTTACCTCAAATTTGTTTTCCTCTACAATAATTGGGCCTGCTTTTTCACCTTCTTGCTGTTCTTCTTCATTCTCTTCTTCCTTCTCCTGTTTCTGCTCCCTCTCATCCTCGCTGCTTTCCTCCAACAGCAATGGAATATGCCAATCATCTCCAACATCAGCTTTCCTTTCCTGTACCTGTTCATGAAAGACTACATCTCTACTAGCAAATGTCTTACGAGACTCAGGATTGAACAGTTTGTATGCCTTAAACTCTGTGCCATAACCAACTAAGATGCATTTAACTGCCTTAGGGTCTAATTTCTTTCTATCAGCTTTGGGTACATGTGCAAATTCTTTTGGCCCAAAGACTCTTAAGTGATTTACTGCTAGTTTAAATCCATATAAGGCTTCAAAAGGGGTTTTGAAACCAAGAAACCTAGTAGGACTTCTATTTTTCAAGTATACAACAATATTTATCGCTTCTACCCAAAACATATTAGATAGACCCTTACCTTGCAGCATGCTCCTTGCACACTCCACCAATGTTCTGTTTTTACGCTCTACAACTCCGTTTTGCTATGGTGTATGCGGCACTGTATATTGCTGAACAATCCCATGAGTTTTGCAGTATTTCATGAATTCCTTTAATTTGTATTCTCCTCCTTGATCAGATCGAAGAATTTTAATACTTTTTCCAAACTGTTTTTCTACCAGGGTTTTGAACTCTATAAAACATTGGAAAGTCTGACTTTTCTTGTTTAAAAAATAAACCCAAGAATACCTAGTGCAATCATCAGTAAATAACAAAAAATAGTATGCTCCCCCTAGCAACCTTGTCTGCATGGGACCACATACATCAGTGTGCACTAGTTCTAAGATTTCTGTTTGCCTCTTCCTATCATGCACAGGAAACTGTTCTCTGTGCATCTTTCCTAGGGCACAACCATCACAATTCAACTGAATGTTACGAAAGATGGGGAGACCTTCGACCATACCTTTCTTTTGTAACAACATAAGATCTTGTAGATTCAGATGACCGAACCTTTGATGCCAGAGTTGTTCAGCTGTCGACTCTCCTGCAACCATGGCTTGCTTTGGTATACTTTTTGCATCCAACATGTACAGGCTTCCAACTCACATGCCTGTTGCAACAATTTCATTCCTGCAGTCCTTTATCACACAGTGAGTCTTGAAAAATTTGACATGCATATCTTGGTCAGCCATCATGGATACAGATATCAGGTTTTTATTTATTCCAGGTACATATAACACATTTGAAAGGTGACTAATTTTTCCATTAGGCAACTTAACTGAAATCACCCCATGACCTTTAATCTAATATCAATTATCATCCCCTAGATATATTTTTGATCCATTTATAACTTCTTCAAGACTGTCAAAAAATTCCTTATTACCTGTCATGTGTGAGGATGCTCCAGAATCGACATACCAGATGTCATCTTCATTCGATGCTGTAAGGGCATGGTCGACTGTGAACAGTCGAAATTCATGACTGAAGTCTTCTTCTTCTTCAACAAAATATCCTCTATGTTTTGGATTTACCTGTCTCCTCCTTGCCTCATCAGCCTGCTTCTTATGATAACAATCTCTCTGTATATGACCCATTTTTCCACAATAAAAGCATTTCTTTTCATAATGATTTGCAAGCATACCTTTCTGAGAATGTGGATTCTTCTGTGCTGTTCCTCCTCTTTGCTTTGACTGCTGCTGTGACTGCCTTCCTTTAGATAGTCTTCGTTTTGCCACCAGCGCGAGATCGTCACTTTGGGGTTTCAGATTCAGGTTCTGCCTTCGATCTTCCTCTTGCTGCAAGATCGCAGTGAGATCATCGAATGTGGGTGCTTTCTCCCTTGCCGAGACTCCAATGATGAAGGTTTGAAAATCATCACGCATCCCATTCATTGTAATTGCAACAAGGTCTTCATCAGCCACCGCCACTCCAATGGCCCCCAATCCGTCCTTAACATCCTTAATTCACGCTACAAATGCAGTAGCAGACTCCCTTTCGTCCATTCTCATTGAAAATAGCTTGCTTTTCAGAGCCAAAACTCTGTTTGTATTGTGGGTCTCATAGAGATTTTTGATCTTCGTCCAGATCTCGGTGGACGATTTACAATCTCTAATGTGTGCAATGACATTGTCTTTCACAGACATCTTCAGTAGGACTTTGGCTTTGTTTTCTCATTTTTCCCAATCTTCCTTCTGTTGAGCTGCTGCCGGCTTCTGCTCGTCGCCTGTCACTATAGCCCAAGCATTCGCACCTTCGAGCAGAGTCTGGATCTTGTACTTCCAGTTCGTGAAGTTTGATCCGTTTAGTTTACCAGACTCGTTAAGGTAGGATTCCATCGTGTTACTCATTGTGAATCTACTTAACAACAACAGCAAAAAGCAATACCTGTCAGATCGATCTGTCACCTCCGTCACCGATCTGCAGTGTCTGGCACTCCCGCTCCAATGAGCAACTTCAGCGTTTCCAACACAGTCAAAACACTGATCTGATCACGGTTGATCCGATCCACCTCTCCCAGATTGATCTACCACTTCGCCGATCCTGCTCTCCTTGCAGATCGCCAACATGAAGTCGAGGTTTCCCGCAGATCTCCTCTGGCGCTTTCCCGATCTGTCTCTCTCAGACTGATCTGCACCTCCGCCGATCTGCTCCGTTTGCAAACCGCCAAATGAAGTTCACGCTGTTTAGGGATCTCCTTGGCGCTACCCCGAGGGAAAAAACCGCGCTAATTAAAAATTGCTTAGAGTAAAAAAATTGGCGCGTTTTTCTCGGTAAAATCCGCGCTAATCGGGCTTTCTGGCACAATAACGCGATTTCTCCCTAAAAATCCACGCTCTGGCACGATTTCTCCCTGAATTTCCGTGTTCAAGCGTGATTTCTCCCTGAAATCCCGCGATAATCGGTCTTCTGGCACGACTGTCAGCGCAAAATCTGCGGCAATCGGCCTTTCTGCTCAGAAAAAAAAATTTCTGAGTCCGAGCCAGGTGTTCTGCAGTCCACCTGCTCAATCGAGCACAGAGCTCTCGTGTACACACTCCGCCACACATGCACTTCAAGCCACACAGGCAATTCCGCCTCACAGGCAAGCTAGCTTCTACAGGCACTTCAGCCTCACAAGTGACAAAGATCAGGCTCACTCAATCTGAGTTCTGATACCAAGATAAAATATGCACTGAATTGAAAACAAAAAGATGTAGCTTTCAGGTGTGGCCTGTACCTGGAGAATACACTCACAAAACTTGAGAGATGTCTCTCGTTCACTCTATTACAATTCAATCAAAAGATTACATCATTAAATACAAGACTAGGAAATAGGAAGTTGTACCCAAACCCCATAACTATAGGAACTAATCCTAAACTAGGGAGAAAGTTACAACAATGTAACCATTTTCTCCATTAATAATAAAATAATATTAATTATTCTCAACTATCAAGATATATTCGATAACTTAACCATACACACTTCAAAATTATTTCTAAATTCATCAATTCCCCATTGCATTTTTTTGAATTAAGAAAAAAATGGTTTAATCTTATGAGTGGAGAGAGGATGAAAAGAAATCAAATCCTCCTTTCCCATATAATCTGACTTTTCTCCTCATCTTAAACAACATCTTTAGTTTCTTCGAGGCCTAATGTAGATAATGTATGTCACTTACATCCTACGAAAGCTTGATATGTTGGAGTTAATGCTCACATTCCATATTTAAGGAGTTGGTATGTGATGGTTGAGAAATTCTCTCAACCTCTCTATCTAAATTAGGAATAAGTTGGATCTCAGAAACTCTATTTAATAGAGTAATCTGAATGTAAATCGGTGTGTGAGTGTGTTTACACATGCACCAATTTGTGCATAATATAAGATTAAGTTTCTGTGATTGTGTGAATTTAGCTGTTTTTATCATGGTATCAGAGCTAGTAGGGCCCTGAACCTGGTCTTCCTTATGAAATAGAGAAACTGATTATCAAACGCCTGTACCTTAGGGCGAGAGGGGATGACAAGAACGCGTCTGATCGCTAACAGTTCGTAGGAGGTCAAGATGGTTATTGGTGCCGCGGGCTGCTGATTAAGGGTAACATTCGGACGCTGTTCCACTCAAGCCACGGATGCCATTCTGCTCAGGCTGGTTTTATTAAACTTTCTGAGCTGCAATCGACAGTAAAGGACGGATTCTTAAGCACGTATCAATGTTGGTTGAATATACGCCTTGCAGACTTGGCATCAGCCCTGACGTACTCAAGGTTGGTGTTCTGGATCTGATGACGCGGTAAAATCCAAGATCCAACCTGCAGTGCTTAATATAATTGTATTTCATAACTGCGTATGAGAAATATTGTTTGCATTGTGAGTTTTTCGGTGCGAGGGTTTTTCTCAGCGATTTTATCAGTTACGAGTCCTTGGAGACCATATCGCATTTTCCCCTGTTAAAACATCTGTATCTCTCAGATTTGTTTGCCAACGACCATCGTCTTATTATTTCTGCGAGCAATCTGGTTAGATTGCAGATATACCATTTCATACGCAATGGGCTTCGCTGTCTGAGCATTCGTTGCCCTACGCTAGCGAGAATATCGTTGAGGGATATCGATACGGATTTACAGTTGTACAAGATCCCTCTGTATGAATTTTCCAATAATATCGTCTGTGCCAAGATGGCAGGAAATGGGGATCTGGTAGAGTTAGAATTGGGTCCTCGACAGATGCGGAGAGCCAATTTTGCTGGGTTTTCAGCAACAAGCTGAAGCAGGTTTCTTGAAATTATTGGAAGTTTGAAAACACTGAAAAGCCTAAAAATTAGCAGCTCTGAAGGTTTTTCAAGGAACGTGGTGGTGATTCTCTCTGGAACGTGTATAATACAGTATGGAGGTCTGAGCTTGGCCATAGTTAGAAATTAAATACAAATCGATATATAATGCCAGTAGATATTTGGGTTTTATATAGCAGGATGTTTCATTGTTGAGGTGTTCACTTATTAAACTCTTTTAAAAATAACGAGCAGTTCAACTATGTGTCTGATGCCAGTATTTAAAGATCAAATAGTAGTAAGGCTCAATATGGATGGTTGTCCAGATAGTATGGCAGTTGCGGATCTAAGGAAGGATCCCTCATTAGTGGTAGACGTGGAAGAGGTTTCCTAATGAGGTTATGCGACAGATTGGGATGCTGTCCAGTAATTGACTTCGGGAGATCCTTGATTCGCGAGTTGAGAAAGGAACTCGGGAATCCAACTTGCCAACTACACTTTTCCAAGGGTTACGAGGCAACTTGATGGAGCATCTACTGACGAGCTTGATTATTTTGTTATTTTGATGTAATGTAATCATTAAGGGGGGATGTTGGAGTTAATGCTCACATTCCATATTTAAGGAGTTGGTTTGTGATGGTTGAGAAATTCTCTCAACCTCTCTATCTAAATTAGGAATAAGTTGGATCTCAGAAACTCTATTTAATAGAGTAATCTGAATGTAAATCGGTGTGTGAGTGTGTTTACACATGCACCAATTTGTGCATAATATAAGATTAAGTTTCTGTGATTGTGTGAATTTAGCTGTTTTTATCATGATATAGATATACATTTTCATTAATCCGAAAACTACATTGTTTTTCTCACTAAATGTTTACTTTATGTGTGTTTAGGGATTGGAGCAAATATTTTAATAAAATAACAAATAACTTTCATCTTTATTATGATTTCCATATAGTGTAGCCACATGCCATAATTGTGGCCACTAAAAATGATATATTATTTCATAGATATTGCGATCATGAGAGAAAACAAAATCAAATGTGAAATTCAAAGTTACAAGCTAATTCGCCAAAAAAAAATTAGCATAACATCAATGTCAGTGAGTCTCATAATCCAAAGTGACTTGTAAGCAGTAGCTTGCATATTAAATGAATGAAGTTAATACTATCGTGTAAAAAATAAGAATCGAGGAGGTGGGGAATATTGAAATTTTGAAAGAGGTTACTTCAATAGATATTGTTATTGCCTTAGAAAACAAATGAAAACAACTAAAAGTACAAAAATAGGCACAATTGTATTTTCTTGTAATCATAGGTTAATAGAGAACATAATTCATATATAATTTAAATCGTAATTACTTTCCATTTAACAAAGGAATATAGTACAAAGGATAGTGACTTTCAATCAGCCATAACCAAAAAATATTTCTTTTTATTTCAGCTCATTATACATGCTAGTTGAGTTAGCTTCTTGATCAAAATTTTTAATTATTATATAATTTTTTTATCCAATATTATAAAATATTAAAAATGAGAATTTTATTATTATTAGTAGTATTATAATTATCCAGTTTTAAAGTTACAACCAAACAAAATACCAAATTGGTCTATAATGTAAAACAAACGAGAATGGAAATCAAATCAAATGCATATTGGAAATCAAATCAAATGCATATTAATCAATCTAAAATAGTTATGTACATGTTGTGCATATAAATACATATAGGAAACAATTGAATTAGTCCCTGAGTCTTCTTGGACTCCAATAACTACCCAAACTAACCTTATCATTAAACGTGAGGATTAGTTTTCCAACATTCCCCCCTTTAATCCAAAGGGATGTACCAAAGCCAAAAAAGGAGAGCTCAAAATGTAGAATTGCATCTCACCTAAGAGCTTAATGTCTCTCAAAAATGGTTTTTAAGGATGACCACAAATGATATAGGGAGAACTCAAAGTATCAACCAACACCAACCCTGGAACCTTCGTAGAAGTTCTCAAATCAATATAAAATGTGGTTTTAAGGTGACCACCAACTCTGGAACTATCACAAAAGTTCCTTGAACAATTCCAAACATGGAAGTGCTCAATCAGCTCGATCAACTCAGCTCTGACTCAGGCTCACTTGACATATCGAAATCGAACCCATAGCAAACTATCAATTATTCCCCCTTGTCAGATATAGGCTGAGAAGTACTCCTTCTCACTGCAAGGTCGGTCATCGCTCTCACACATATCCTTCAGTATGCTCTGTAAATATTGTTGGTTGTTTTCATCAAATCCCAAGAAGTAATCCATCTGAAATTTACCTTCTCTCTTGCAGTAGACTTCTTTCTTGAACATCTATTTGTATGATCATTTTTCTTTCCACAATGCTCACATGAGTGAATATCGAAACACTGATCCTTCACATGTCCAACTCTATTACACTGTTGGCATCTATCAACTTGTTTTGGAACAACACCATCCAGAAATCTAACATTTTAGAATTGTATTGGTTTAGAAAAATATGGAATGTGAAATGATACATCCAAAATATCCTCAGTGTAACCCAAACCAAATATGTGTTTATTGTGTGTAATATCTTCCCATGGTCTTATAAAAAAATTTGTGATGACATGCTTCACATTTGTATTAAAACGACTCTCGCATACATTTTCCTGAACATGACTTTCCACTGCACCCAAAATTGTGCTTGATATCACTTCATTACTCTGATCATTTTTTGATTGATAATTGGCCTCAAACAAACTGTTCTTCTGAATAAGAATAGGTTCAAATTTCTTCTTTTGTAATTCATGTAATTCGTCTCACTGAATCTGAGATTCTAGCTCAAAGAATTCAGTTTCGATTTTAGCATTTTGTAAACATGGTTGGATGTGAGAGAGCATGTCCTTCTTGACTTGGACAATATTATGAATAGTAGATGACATTAAATTGTTCAGTAATTGTAGGAAATCATCGAGTTTGGCCATGTTCTCCAGCGATAACTTCAAAAAAAAGGGTGTCGTCTACGACCGAAAATGCACCGAATACAAATAAATTTACAAAATAATTTGACAAGTAATAAGTAAAATATGAATAAAAAGTAGGATTTAACTCCACTATTTTCTTCTCTATAAACTGCGTCTTAAAAACTTTCACCAAAATTCTTTTTCCAGTTCTCTCGTTTCAAATAAACAACCCCTCTAACCGAGTAGAGAAATTCTGATTCAAAAGAATCCTCTTGTAGATATTCCACTCATCCTATTCAAACATACCTTACTGCCAATATCACCATTTCCACTATATATAAGTTTTCTCTATCAAATTTCATTACCCAAAAAAAATCCGTCTATTTATAAAAATAATATTAAATTAACTCTCCCAAACTTTTAACTATTATTGTTAAAAATCATTCTTTTTAATCAAATCAAATTAATTTATATATCTTTGAATACCTAAAGGGAAGGATGATCGTTTTAATATCTACTCACCACGAAAAAAGAAAAAATTATCTCTTAGAAAATAATGCTTGGTAATATTCAATAAGAACTCTTTTAGTAAAACAACAACCGATAAAAGAAAAATGTGCTATTGATTCTTCAAACTTGTGTCTCGTCTTACTCACATATGTTAAATTTCGAGTTTTGTACACTTTCTAGATCTCTTCTTATCTAGGAAAAAAACATGGCTCAACTTTCGATCAAATTGCATAAGTGGCTAGTTAATCTGCTTTTTTTATTTGCAGAGCTTGATAAAAACCTGTGAATATTCAATATGTTACACCTACTTTGATTTCTACAAAATGCATGTAGACTTAATCAATCACACACACAGACTTTAGGCACTAAGATCTAGAGTCGAGAGAGAAAGAGATGCCCCATATAGGTTTTCTCTCCCATCTTGGCCGCTTGGCATCTTGGTCAGTCGTTGGAGTAAACCAAAAATATCTTCACCATCAAACTTGCCAACATCGCATCTCATCAACGACATGTTCGAACTAACAAAAAAAAAGCATCCTGCTCCTTTATATCAAACATCTATTGCAACGTCTCTCTGGCCCTCTGCTCATTTTTTTTTTTCTTCGCTTTAGGAACTAAAATTCTCCATTCAACAACTTTCCTTACTTTTTGGTCTGCATTTTGAAATTTATAAGCATCATTCCACATATGTGGCAAACCGCACCTCTAGCTCGAAGATCACAAATATCCAACCGGGCTAGGGCATGGCTCCTTCGAATTTTTCACAATGATTTTCTTATCAAATATTCAAATTGTATGAACAACAGATTTATATTGACCACGAAACTGTTATCTTTTTTCAAAATTAAAAAAATATCATCATGCCACCGATTCAAACATCACAAATAGCCTATGCATAAAAAAATAATTTGCTCAACAAATAAAAATATATATCACGAGAAACCCTGCGAGTGAGTCAACCATTCCCGCATACGCTCTACCCGCCAAAATCCTAGGTGTAAACAATAGTTACGACCACACGTACTTATGAACTCAAAAGTAATTTGTTCAAAATACAATTTACAGAACCGCCAATGCTATCTAACACGGTCTTCCCAAAGACCTTGGATTAGAACTTTCGCTCAACTGAGTGACAGGCAGTCACGTTTGCCAGGACGTCTTCACATGCCCAAAATTCAATAGAAAATAGTTAATGAAGAGGAAAACTTACTCAACGCTTGCACAGGTTCTCTTACAAATTATCTGGACTTCTGGAAAGCACACATCGGTCAGATTTCTTCAATTTCTGCAATAACATATGCCTTCAACGTTTTACAGCTTGCAAGGTTCCAAATGTTCCAAACACAATCTTTCAATAGCATGCAGGGCAAACATAGTATTTCAACAACGCACAAACATCCATGGCCACAAAACTAGTAGTTCATATTCAACAGAGTAGATGAACTAAAACACACTAGACTGGAAACCAAATCAAATATATATTAATCAATCTCTATTTAACATGAAACTATGATCTAGTTCTTCGACTCATCTTGACTAAGAACCACATTCGTTGGTTCGAAAAGCCTCGACAAATGAAATATGATGTGATTTTTGCTGAAGACTCTTCTCATAAACTTGATATAGATCACATAAGCGTCAATTCAACAAATATATACATGTTGTGCATATAAATATATATAAAAAACAATTAAATTGGATCTCGAATCTTCTTGAACTCCAAAAACTACCCCAACTAAATAGTGAAATTTAATTATCTAACATATAAAACCTTCTTAAATTAAAAAATTACCCTGAAACTATAACAACAAAAAAATTAATGACATCATACTCTCTCATTGAACACAATAATATACCCATCTTATTATTTCCCACTTAATAAAACTTTGAAAACCCTCCCTTTGATAAGATGCACTATTGTTGATTAGACACTTTAACATGTAACCCACACGCAAAACAAAAGGCTCTCCTCTTTTCTTTTCTTCACTTTTACAAGGTAATTAACATAGCAATAACGTTTTATCGAAAGGATATTATGATATTACCATATCTGCACCATATTACATTGATCTCCAATGTATCATATGTTGGCTGATGCCAAGTTGTTTGGCCTTCCATCGAGCAGTTCCATGTCACCTTGTTGCATCTTTTCTATATCATGTTGTTATAGATAACAAATTTATATCTTACTAAATGAATACTTTTAATAATGATGTTTCATTTATATTTCTTAATTTATAAAAATTTATTTTCGTTATAAATGATATTAAGTATCATTTAAGTAATGTAAAAAATCAGGTATTTTTAAAGAATATTTAAATTTTAATATTCCAAATTTATCTGAATTATTATTATATTATTATTATATTTAATATTAGATTTTTGCTTTAAACTTCTTAATAAATTGTTTATTTCATCTCCTTCTCATCCATTCCTCCCTTCAATGGAAAGTACGGGACCATAACATGTGATAGGTTTAATATTTTTATTTGCCATTTATATTGTACTTTTAAGAAATACATTTTAAGTTTGATGTGAGTGCATAGTCTATAGTTTTAACGAGAGGATGACGAATACTATGTTTATAGAACTATTAAATTTATAAATTTGGTCATTTTCATGTTTGTTAATATGTATGTGTAAATATATATATATAATATATATATATATTATATATCTAAAAATATATTACTTTTCTTTCAGATATACAAAGAAGATTTACCAACTCATTTAAATAATTTATTAAAAATTTTAAACTTCTACGATTAATCTCTTATCTCTTAAATAATTTTCAACAAAAATTAATAATAATAATAATTTCTCTAAATCAAAATATAGCGTGCATCTAAAATATAAAAAGACTCTTAACTCCTTAATAAAGTGCATTGCATAGCAATAGCTTTAGCTTCACCAAATTAAAATAGGATGGGATCTACGATTATTTCTTCCAACAAATACTTGTAAAATCTAATAAACGTTTAAGTCTTTGATAATACAATAGATTTTTTGAATGGTACCTTTATCGTTCGTGGAAAATGATTATTTAGTTTTTATTTTTCTTTATTTTTATATAAGTTTTTTTAATTAATTTTTTTTATGCTATTTCATAATGTTGGATGTCTATTTTTTTAAAGAGTTATGGTTATGGTGTGGAATGTGAAAGGTCATTGGAATGTAAGAGATAATTGGTATATAAAAACCAAGAGTCATAGTAATATATTGTAAAAGTATATTTTGTCAATAGTAAATGCAATTCATGATTATCTTATTTGTTTTTCCATTTTCCTTACGTGTTTAACATTATATAAGAGTGGGTGATTTCCTGCCTTTCTCAAAGTATGAGGCACTAGTTTTGTGGTTGTCTTCTCTGATTGTGAGTTTTGACTTATTTGCTTGTCAAAATTTGAGTGTTTTATTCCTCATTGTGCATCGGTCTTTAGGGATCTTAGCACTCCGCTAGTTTTGTGTAAATCACCTACCCTAGATTTCAGATCTGAGAGGTAGAGAACTTGTATAATATGCCTAGAATTGAATATACGCACTCTTGGGTAAGGCGTTAAGTATCAATTTGAATAACAAGATTTTAGAAAACCATCGCATTATGCAGTTTAGCTGTCCAATAGTTGGCTAAACATGTAGCACAAGTAATGAGTTGAATTGTGTGGTGTTCTATGCATGGAATGGTGGCATATGGGTCATTGTGGCTTTGTATATGAGCAAGTTAGGTCTTGCTCGTTGTGTTTGGTGTATTTTTCCTCTGTGAAAATTGAGGATTCCACTGAGAATTTTATTTCCCAATATAGTCTTGGAAACTAGATGGAATATTCGCATGAACAAAATAGTTGAAACATTCAAATGGAGTGTTCTCCTAAGAAGGTTTGTTGAACACCATATATATGTGTATGGCAGTAGTGTATTATGTGGTGAGAGTGGAGTCTGTGTAATACCAAACTCCGGATTACATATCTAGTGATGTTGTTACATTGAAATAGTGAATAAGGCA
Organism: Pinus taeda; assembly: GCA_000404065.3. Classification (NCBI taxonomy): domain Eukaryota; kingdom Viridiplantae; phylum Streptophyta; class Pinopsida; order Pinales; family Pinaceae; genus Pinus; species Pinus taeda. The sequence goes on along the minus strand of APFE030691583.1, from coordinate 84,828 downwards.
TTAATCTTCGTGCATAATTCAGCATGGAATGCAACTTTGAGGGAAGCCATAAATACTATGTGTTAAAATATTTAGTTTATGTGTTGATACATCTGATGTTGCTTATTTTCATTTAAATGATGTATGGTTGATTACATTGAATTGGTGAACCCGGCGTGAATTGGTGAGATGAATGTCATGAGCCCTGTAATTGAAAGAGGTGGCTTGTAATTTCCTTTGAATGCCTCATATGGTTGGCTAATTGCATACATATCATGAGTGTTCGAGTGCTTGGAATGGTAGGTTGATTAAGCTTTATTGGTTAAATGTTAGTGAGTTGTGACAATAAAGTTCGCTGGTGTAGTGATGCTACAATTTGTTATACTCTAAAACCCATGTGGATAAATTAATATCATCTGAGTTGATTACTTTTACAAAAAATGAGATGTCCAATTGAATGATCAAACAATTTTTCACTCTCAGAGTCTTGTTACTTCTAAATGTCACTTCGTGTGCAGTGGATAATTGTGATTTATTTAAATGGTGTTCCTCAATATACGTTGTATCAATGGTGGGATGGAGTTATTGAATCCATGGTTCAAAGAATTGTCCACTTTCTTTTTTCCTCAAGTTTTATATATCGATAATTTTGTCTCTTAGAAGCCTATGATCGTTGCTCATTCTAGATCAACATAAATGCGAAAAATTGAGCTAGAGGAGGAAAGGATTGGTCCAACCAATATTTTATGTGGTGCAATTGTTATTTATAAACATCATGTTTAGCTCAGTGGAAGGATAATAATGTCTGGGACTTTGGATATTTTAAGCAATATGGAGATTGGAGACTATTGAGAGCTTCTTTGTCTTGGCATATTGAGAAAATTGTTAATATAGAGTGATAGAAAATTTGGCCTAAATCACTCGTTTTCCTTGTGGGTGGCTGAGTTCACTTTCCTGGACGTTTCCTCATTGTTAGCCAACTTAATTTTTGGTTTGTTATTTGACTGCATTAAATATTGATTTGCGTAGGTTACTGATTGATTTTTTGTATTCATTTTGGACTGTTGCCGATGAATTGAGTTGCAAGAAACACTTTGAAGTTTAAACGGATGGAATTGGTAATTTATTAGATTTATTGAGAACTCTAATCATATATACTTTTGAAAGCACACTTAAAATGAGCAAATAATCTCTCTCTGAAATTTAGACCTATCTAAAATATGCACAAGAAAAAATTGAAATTTTTAAGCCTATGTCACAGTTTTAGTAAGATGAGTTATATTAGTGTAAGCATCATTCCAAGCTTCTTTTTATTTAGAACAATCTTATATTTAATATTGAGACAATATCCTATTAGCTACTATAAAATAATCAAGTTATTGAAAGAGCAGAGTCGAATGAAAATGTAGATGTTCAAATTCCTCTTCCCAAGCACATAATCAGACCTTGGGAAGATATTTTCGACAACAAGCATAGAATAGGTCTTTGATATGACAAGGAGGTGTGCTATCATATTCCATATTATTCAAAACCCATCAAATTTTAGATTGTTCGATTTTATCAAGACATTTCATCTTAACTTGTTCTTGATCTTCGTCCATAATGAACAGTTGTTAAATGCCAATATTATGATAGAGTTAGCCATGTGAAAGATAATTGTTTTGATCTTCATCCATGTGATAATTGTGGTCAACAAACTCATCATTCAGCTTCAAAAACAATCCTCTTGCAAGAACAAAGATTCACCTTGGATGGATCACTTCTTGGCAATGGGCTTCAACGACCAAGATGATATTTTTTTCATATTACAAAATTTTTTCACAAGTATTGAAAAGTATTTCATTTGAAATATCTTCATATTGTTAACTTGTATATTACAAGGGGGGAATTGATGGTCATACACAAGTCTTAAGGATAAATCAATCAAGACTGAAACATAACATGGAGATGCTATCTATGCTTACAACCAAAGACAACCATACCCAAATAGAGAGTTGTAGCCAGACAAACAAAATCCCTTGAGCATGACTATGACTGGTGGCCTTCCTTAAGTCACCGCAGGTTGGGACCTCGCTTTTGAGGTGGAGGTTCTCCTTTCTTTCTGTAGGTTGAAGACCTCCATTTTCCAAGTTGATGGTCACTCTCTTCAAATCATTAAGGAGAACTTCCTCTCAAAGAAGACTTCAACTTCTAGCTAGAGTTCAAATATTTTCGGGAACGGGGCAAAGTGTTCTAGGTTGAGATCCAAGGCTCTATATTTTCACAAAATAATGGAAGCACTGCCTCTAGTAGAATAATTTTGCTTCTTTCCATATTTGAAGGAGTTCTAAGAACTGCACTAAGCATTCCATTGTTTGTGTTCATCGATAAACCACCACCAATTGAGACCTCGAGTTCTCCCACGTTATGCCGTCATCTTAGAGACCACATTCAACTTATTTTTGTGATGCATTATTGTATTTTTGTATTATAATTCTCTTCAAGAACTCGTATATACCCCTTCAGATTAAATGGCGGAATGTTAGACACCTAATCCACTAAGGGTTATGGTGTTGAATGTGAAACGTCATTGGAGTCTAAAAGACTAGTTCGTATATGAGAACCAATGGTCATAAGAATGTATTATAATTGTATTTCTACCAAAAGACTTTGCTTAATTCATTATGGATCACAGAAGCTTGGCACTCATGATTATCTTATTTTGTTATCCATTATTCTTGTGTGTTTTACATATAATGGGACAAATTTTCAATTTATGTTGGAAATAATGAAATTCGTTCAAAGGAATATTTGCTTAGAAAAAAATATGAGATTATCTCTGTATTTCCGTGAAGTGAAAATCAAAATCAATAGCATATGCATTAACAAAAACAATCTAAATATTGTCTCAATTATAACAATTTGAATATTGACTTTATAGTTGAGAGAAAGAAAAAACATAAAAAAATATTTTTATATATAAAATATGAATAAAATCCCTTTTTTTGGTTGCCTTCCCAAAAAAGACTTTGTTTTTATTTTATTATCTCATGAAGATTTTGAACCTCTATTTTTTTACATAATATCTAATAACATGAACAATGTAAATGAAACTACCTTTTAACTCAACAAGAAAATATTTTTATATAAACCTAAAAAATAAAAAAATTATTAACATATAATAATAACAAATTTTCTTTATTCACATATATAATTTATGTAACAAATCAGTTCATTTTTCTTTTGTCAGGTTACCAAAATAATTATCAAACATTGTTTATTTCTAAAATTATTGATGAATATTAATTTAAACCTAATCATATATTTAAACCACAACTCTCCTTTTTATCATAATGCACATTATTGTAATAATAAATCTTAATATTAAATATTTACACATTATTATATAATAAATCTGAGTATTATTATATTTTCGAAAGTTAAAATATTAAATTCCCATGAGGTTATTCCTAATCTGCTTCCTACCCATTAAACAATGAGATGAGATACATTAATATAAGAGAAGCTCACACGTATTGGCAATAGTGTTCGTTTTATTTAGAGAGTATCTGGTTCGTTATATTCAAGATAGTGTTCCCTTTATTAATCCCTTCCCTCCGAGCCTGGCAAGGACTATAGCAATCGGTTTTGGTCGGTGGGCATTAGTTTGGCCCGGCAACCCAGGTTAATCTGTAAACACATTTTAACTTAACCCAAAGTTTGGCCATATGTCACATTAACCGATGCGATAAAATATGCTCCTCGATGCTTGTAACCAATCAAATCAACGTTCATCTTATTTGGCCTCAGTACGAGGTATACGATCTGGAAAGTTAGGAAACTGTTCGGAAAGCAGTTGGGTTAATTAGAAGAGTGTTGCCTCCCTGAACTAATGCTATCTTTGCGATAGCATTAGTTCCCAAAAATTTAATGCTATAATGGATATAATGCATATAACCTAAAGCAAGTTCGGCCTATAGCACAGTGCATGTACAGTTATCACCGTTGCATGTACGCCTGCCAGCACATCTAACAGGTGCTGGCTCCTATGGCCTTTCCAAATAGGTGCTGGCTCCTATGGCCTTTCCAAACGCTTATTCTCTGCATAAATCCTTCATACCTGATAAGCCAACGGGAGCGAAATTCCCCCGTCTTCTGAACGCCGGGCTCCGACGGCGTCTTCTCAGAGTTTCTTCAATATCCCTCTTCTGAACTGTCTGTGCGATGACGATGAGATCAGCGGAGGGCTTCATTCGAAAAAGAGGAGGCTGAGCATCCAGCAGGTGAGGTCGCTGGAGACGAGCTTTGAAACCGAGAGCAAACTCGAACCGGCGCGGAAGATGCAGCTCGCAGCGGAATTAGGTCTCCAACCGAGACAGGTAGCGGTGTGGTTCCAGAACCGTCGGGCGCGCTGGAAGATGAAGCAGCTCGAACGAGACTACAATGATCTCAAGCAGCAGTACGAGGAAGTTGTCACGGAGAAAAAGAAGCTCGAAGGAAAGGTAAAAACACTGCAGATTGACTCTGTTTGTCTGAAGGAAAAAAATGGATGTCAAAGAATTGTCAAATATTATCAAGAACAAAAATAAAATGTTGATTTTAAGAATAACAGCTGTAATCGACAGAATAAAGAGTTGTGAATATTCTGGATTCATTTTCTACTACTCGAAATTGTTCCTAATCCATTATTAAGATTGATAATTGTTTTATGGTATATGACACTCACCATGCCTTCTGGATGAGCAGCTCCGAATAGCTTTTAGACTCGAAATCCAAGCTGAATCACACACGCAAGCTACTGCTCCTGCTGATTGTCAATCTCACGCTCGCCTGAAGATGAACTCGCTCGCCTGAAGAAGAACAGGGCACCCAAAATATAATGCTTTGGTCGGAGAAACTACACAAAATTGCAACATGCAAGTTTTACACAAATTGTCCTGGAAGGTTTGCATCAAGTTTGGATAAAACAAATAATAATTTCAAATCACACACTATTTTATCTTTATCGATAGAAAAGCAAAGCTCCGTTTCTCAGGAAGAAATGCGATCTTTAAAAGAAAAAGAAAGATAGAGTATGCATAATTAACGAGTGCGATTTAAAAACTGGCTCTTCTCAGATGCTAGAACACAAAACAAGCTACTAGGCCTCGAAGAATAACAGATATATCGATGATCATGAAACATTGCCGGGTGTCGAGGATGTCGGACAGCTCACAATAAAGATTCATGTCCAGTGATCATACAGACTAGGGACTCAAGTAATGAATTTCCAAGCAATCGAGCTTATAAAGCTAGAATAAGATGCAAACCCAGCTTATGAATGACTAAACAATGATCTATGAATAAAAAGAAGAAGTCTATAAAGTCTCAGAATATTTATAAACACATGAAAGAACCCTTAGGATGGCCTGCAGGATCCACAGTCAAATTGTTCATAAAATCATAACGCTTACTGTTTGCCCGAGGGCTCTTTTTGGCATCCGAATTAGTAGGTTTCATCTCAGCATTCTGCTGAGGATCATCTGAACTAAATACAAAAATCCGAGAAAATAACCTATGCGAAAATCAAATCCAAAGTCCTAATACCTACTTAAATGAAAATCGACTCCAAGCTTTGAAAAAACCAAAAACCCAAGCGGCAACAGGACCGCCAAGGCGCTCAGACTAAGCTTAGGCTTTAAGCTCAAACTCATGCTCTTGCTTGAATCAGTGGTTGCCGCAGTTGAAGAAGACCCTGAAGATCCTAATAAGGGAAAACAATAAAAACAGAATCACTGAGAACGTGCAACCAAATTAGCCCAAACCTTCTACACTGTAATTAACAAAATTCAATTCATAATGCTCTACAAATATTCATCTTACCATCAGAGGAATGCGGAGCAGGGGAGGTCTTATTGGCAGCTTCAAAAACCTTGGCATCAGGTGAATCTGGGGAAATATTCAGAAGCGCTCTCCTATTTCCCAGCTGATCTCGGGTTCCATCCCTTCTCCATAAGAAGACCCTGTACAGCAGCCGCAGGAAAAGATTGAGAACGCATCTGGTTCGATTTGCAAATGAGAGAGATGAGGATGGACCTTTACGTCGGGTTTGGAGGGCAGGTATTTGTCATGGTTGTCCTGTGCCACGTTTCCCTCATGCATGAAATGTCAAAAGTATACGCCATGTAATCTTATAATATTTCTACGCTCGATTGGCTAGTAATATATGTTCACAACGCCTAGTGTATGTTGCAAAGTCCTACAGGCCGTCATTATGCGTATGCTCCCCGAGCTTTTCTCCCTAACCAAAGTCTAGCTGTCCTTTGCATTTTCGTGGATCACATGGGTGAACAGGGTTAGAGTTCGGCCGTCCACTTTCTTTCGTGCCAAAACAAGTTGCAATGGAGCTGACTCCTGTGTCTGTGTGTGATTAAAATATGACTTAGATTTGCACAGATTCGGTCCCAATTCAATGCAATTCCCAGAATGGGTGCTTCCTTCAATGCATTCGAAATATAGCTCCTATTAAAAATCACAGTGAGTATATCTATTTAAAAAGGGGGACGAGTTGGAAGGGTACCCAACTCTATAAGAGTATGGTCTAAATTACATACAATAGTCTTCGCTCCAAATATATTCTCTTATGCATATGCTTGCGATCCCTAGAGCTCAACGCTTCATTAAATACAATTCAAAAGTGTTACCGGCTTTTGACCTTCCGGGTATGGCTCCCACTACCGAATTTCAAGCTGGCCCATTGTCCAACATCTCATCGTGTTAGCTAGCCCACTTGTCGAACTGTCAACCAATTCCTCTTGTCGACCCCACTACATTGCCTGGTTCCTAAATAAGTTTACTTTTGTGCTTGAAAGTCCGTGGAAACGGGAATATTCTCGTCACTTATAGCTCTGTCAAAAGATGGATTCCTAGTGCCTAACGCTCTTTAAAAATAACAATCCATAATTGCTACGTGCTTTCAGGAAACTCGTCACAGTAAAGTCGTTACAGCAAAAGGACTTCATCACAGAAGGGTAAGGCTCTCTGTTCCTATGGCAATTCAATTGTATTACCTGCAAGAAAGGCTACACAGTCGCCAGGAATCATAACCTCAATAAATATTATATCTGTGGATACATCAGGCTGTCGGAACTTGGAACACACCCATGCTTTGATGTCCATAGAAACTGAGGATGTACACGAGCCCATAGAATCGAGGAATGAGTTCTCGCCAACATTGTTGAATCTTGTTCAGAGCAGGTGTAACACAGTGTGATAAAACTAGATGCAGAGAGCTCGTTCTAAAACCTTGATTCAAGAGATGCAATATTAAAGCTCGTTCTAACGTACATGACATTCAGACATTGCTTGAAAATCGACCTGTGCTGCAGCTCTGTTTGCAAGTAAGTTTTCAAAGTTACAAGTACTCCAATGCACTGCCGTTCGTTTTTTTGACTATTGGGTTGGGGTTTTCAAAGTTACAAGTACTTTCCAATGCGCTGCCGTTCGTTTGTTTGACTATTGGGCTGGGGCAGGGACTAGCTTCCCCGCAGCCCGTCTTGTTTAAAGAGAGTATCTGGTTGATTATATTAAAGATTATCATGAGAGAAAAGTAAGATGTGGTAAGTTATAGCAATGATTTATTCTTATTTAATTTCGTTAACTTCTTTCATGGAGACAAGGACATTGAGCATTATCTCATCATATTTCTTATTTATTTTAAAAAAAATTGTCTTTGTTAGGGTAATATCAATTTTGATAATTGCTTCATCAAGTTGATTTTATCCTTATTTTTTTAGGAATTATAAAATTGTTTTAATATTTATGCTAAGTTTAAAGTAAACATATTTATTTTGAGAGTTAAAATTTATTATTTTAAAAAGATTACATTTGTTAGTAAATATTTTTTCATCGAAAGAATATCATGAATTATTATATGTAATCAGGACTAACGTTGGTGGGTAATTTTGAGGATGCAAACTTCTATGTTAATAATTGTAATATGTTCCATTTGGTATATAAATAACTTTATAACTATTTTTGAATTTAACTCCACCTACTTGATGTCCTCCCTAGGCAGTCTCTCGCATGCTTCCTTGGGTTGTGTACAAGGGCTTGTCACTCTGATTAAAATTCACTTGTATTTTTGTCCATAAGGTTATTTGTCACTCTGGCTTACTATCGCAAAGCCTGAGTAGAAGAGAGGGTAAGTGTTTCGACCCTGTGACAACTGCTGACTTGTGAAGGTCCTCTGTTTGTGTGAAATGGTTTCGGCTCCTTCTGTTCTGAGGTCTTTGTCTTCATGAGACGCACTCGTTTGGTAAATTGTTCTTTTGTATATTTATCCTTTGACCTTTGCTCAGATTTTCTCAATCATGTAAGTAATTGTTATAATGGTTTTCTACTTGTGAACATTCTTCGGCTTCGCCCCTGGGCTACATAGATTCTTTACGCACAGGTATGTTCTGGTTCTAATTCTTTCTTTTTGGTCTTGTATTCATTTTACTGATCTTTTGGCTCCTCTGTGAGCAGGTTTAACCCTTTGGTAACCTAACTGTGATGGAGTCTTGTTCATGCCTAATCTTTCTTCCTGCCTTCGGGCTTGATGGCTTTTTCCTCCAAGTAAATGTCAATGCAACCCTTCACTTACTCCCTTTTTAGTTATGTTGATGAGCTGCACCCTGCCATGGTTTTCTAACTTGGGTGATCTGTTGCGGTTGAAGGTTTGGAACCTATGTCACTCTTGGCCATCTTCAAAACCAAGACTCCATTATATGAAAAGGGTAGGGTCTTTCCCTTTGTAGTTGGTAGTTTCAATTTCATTAGAGTTTAAAACCCCAAGAGGATTTCACCATACTGTAATTCTTGAGTGGTTTGTATTTGTTCTGTGTTGTTTGAATGCATTCTAGACTTAAGAGCAGTGTGGAACCTTGGCTGTTTAACAATATGTATATATTTGTTTTATAACCCTTGTTGGGTTTGTTGTTCGGTACTATTTGGAACTTATTCAATGTATATTTTGTATTCTCTAAAACAAAATCGACTTAAATTCTGTTTGCCAAAGAATTTGTAAAAATTGTTTTATAACCCTTGTTGGGTTTGTTGTTCGGTACTATTTGGAACTTATTCAATGTATATTTTGTATTCTCTAAAACAAAATCGACTTAAATTCTATTTGCCAAAGAATTTGTAAAAAAAATGTACCTATGATTTCTCCTTTGTAATGTTCTTCTCATTTAGTTGTTTCTACTGTAGGCTTGTTTTGAAGCATGTTCCTCTTTCCTGGTTCAATTTGAATAAAATCTGACTTGTTCTTCCTCCTTGTCAATTCAAATGTGTTTTGATTAATTGTCCTAATTTTTGTGTTTTTGGTTTGTTAATTAACCAGAGCTCAGACTTTGGTTAACATCCTATCTAGTTTTAAGATTAGAATATCACATATGGTTACAGGAAATTTATGATAATAAAGTACTCCACACACAGAGTTTATCAAATCAATTATTTATGGTTAATCTTCTTTCGTAAGATGGCAGACCCTCACTGTGTGGGTCTGGTTTGGCTTTTATTCCTTTTTAGGATTTCCACATGGTTGAGAAACTGTCTTTTAGTTACTGAACAGTTTCTTGAAACAAATTTCTAATATTTAACTAATACTAATCTAAATATTCTTTTAATTTCAAATTAAAGTGGTTGTGTTAGCCAAAATTTAGCTTAGAACAAAATCAAATAAAATTCAAAAGCTTCTTCTTTTGTTCAGCAGAAGAAGCCAATTCCAGTTGTCGCCTTTCAGTTGGATGCTCCTACATCAGGCTCCCGGGGTAAATTAAACTCATGGCTCCTATCCATGAGATCTTCAATAGAGTACCCGACACTTTGAATTTGGGTAGAATCCAACCAGGAACAATCCTTAATAGGATGGTTGTTCCATTTAAATAGATAATATAAATATTCCTTCTTTCGAGTCTTCCTCGCCACTTGTGTGTCTAAAATCTGTTCAATCTCCAAAGGCTTTGCTGGAGGCATTTTTCTAATCCATGATTCCTCCTCATTTTTGGTGTCCCATGTTCGTCTCTTCGAATAGTATTCCTCATCAACATCAATGTAAAGGTACAAATATACCGCATTAAAAATGCACGAGATTCTTATACCTGGAGGTAATTGCAACTCAGAAACGTTTTCAGAAAACTTTCGAAGGATTCTGCAAGGCCCAATCTTTTTCATTTTGAATTTGTTGTATTCACCTTTAGGAAGCCTCTCCTTGCATAAGTGTGCTAGCACTTGGTCTCCTACTTCAAACTGTACCTCTCACCTTTTCAAATCTGCTTTATGTTTGTATTTTTTGTTGGTATCATGTAGCTTCAATTTTACTTGTTCATGTAGATCGTTGATTGCTTTCGTGAAATCTTCGCCATTAGCACTCCTACACTCCAACTAACCCAAATCCCACAACTCATATATTCCATGTGATTGCAATCCACATAGGATTTGGAAAGGGCTTCTTCCCGTGCTTATGTCGGGTGAGCCAATATAAGCAAACTTTGCTTTTGCAAGCACACGATCCCACTTTCTGGAATTTTCACCAACGAAACTCCTAAGTAGATTTCCTAGAATCCGTTTCATAACTTTGGTTTTCCCTTCTGTGTAAGGGTGATAGGCTGAGCTGAAGTCTAGTTTAGTGTCTAACTTCTTCCACAAGGTTAGCTAGAAATAGCCTGTGAACTTTACATCCCTATCTGAGATGATGGACCTCGGCAAGCCATGTAATTTGACTATCTCTGTGAAGAAACATTGTGTTATATGTCTGGCATCATTGGTTTTCCTACATGGAATGAAATGTGCCATATTGAATAAACGATCCACCACCACCACGATGGAATCGAAGCTCCGTTCTGTCTTCGGCAGAACTAGGACAAAGTCCAAGCTGATTGAGTCCCATTGTCTATTTAGAATGTGTGAGGGTGTATACAACCCTACATTTTGGCTGCATCTCTTTGTATACTGACACACTTTGCATGTGGCGATGAATATTTGCACATATCTTCACATCCTCGGCCAATAGTAAAAGTGTCTCACCTAATCCAATGTCTTGTCCATGCCAAAATGTGCTGCCAAATCCCCACTGTGCTCTTCCTAGATTAATTTCTCCCTCATAGAACATTCTGGAATACACAACTATCCTCCTTTAAAGAACAACCCCTCTTGCATATTATATTTCAACCATGGACTATTGTCCCTCAACAGTGGATTTTGGCAAGCTTCATAAGCTTATTTAAAATATCTATTTGTTTCATACAAGTCCTTAAGATGTTCAAATCCTAATACTCGTATTGTGCTTTGTGGTAGGATCAAACTTCTCATGCTTAATGCATCTGCCACTGTTTTACGTTGACCAGTGATATGTTTCGAAATGAATGTAAAACTCCATAAGTATTCCACCCACTTCACATGTTTATGATTCAGCTTGTGCTGCTGCATGATGTACTGTAATGCAGAATTTTCTAAAAACAAGAGAAATTCATTAGCCTCTAAATAATGTCTCCAATGCTGCAATGCTTGGATGACTGCATAAAATTCTTTTTCATAAGACGTGTACTTATACCTACTTCTATTTAACTTCTCGCTAAAATGGGCTATTGGCTTATCTTCTTGGCTAAGTACTGCACCAATGGCTATCCCACTGGAATCATGATGAACTTGAAAAAGTCTGTTAAGGTCTGGTAATCTTAAAATTGGTTTTTCAATGATTTCCTTTTTCAACAACTTAAAACTACTCTGAGCTGACTCTGGCTACAACCTTCTCTAGATGCATCTTTAAGTCATTCTCAGAAATCACAAACCACTAATAAATAAACTTTTTCTTGAAAAAATAACATTTTTTTAAATTTGCAATTTTTATAGTACATATCTGACATGTTGAAAATGTTCTTCCTTCGTCTTGCTGAATATGAGTATATCATCCAGATATATGATCAAAATTTTTCCAATGAATTCTTTTAGCATCTCATTCATCAAACACATGAATGTACTGGGGGCATTTCTCAGTCCAAATCACATGACCAACCATTCATATAAGCCTTCATTGGTCTTTAAAGTTTTCTTCGACTCATCACCTTCTGGAATCCTGATATGGTGATAACTCTTGTTCAAAATTTATCTTTGAAAAGTATGCTTCTCCACTCAGACAATCATCCTATCATCCATCTGAGGTAAAGGAAACATGTACCTGATAGTAATCCTGTTTATTGCCCGGAATCAATGCACATCTGCCATTCACCTCCTTTCTTGGGAGCTAAAAGAGGTGGAACAACACAAGGGATCAGACTCTCCTGAATCAACCCTTCATCCAACAACTCCTGTACCTACCTGCTTCCTGATTTCCTCATTGTCTTTCGAACTCATCTGGTAAGAAGCCTTGTTTCACAAACTGGCTCCAGGAATGAAATCAATATGGTGACTAATGCTCTGCTTTGGTGCCGATTTGTCTGGTAGATCATCTACCACAATATCACTAAATTCTTGCAACATGTCCTATATCTCCACAAGAAGTCAGTAATTTCAATATGTATCAATATTGTTCTTGTTGTCCGCACAATTGCATAGATTACCTTATTATCTTTAATATATCACAGAAACTGCTTTCCGCCCTTCTGTAATTCTTTTGTTCCACTAGTATCTGCAATATCTTATCCTTTCATGGGAAATAGCATATGCTTTATCCCATCCTTAACAAATTTGTAACAATTCTTTTTCCCATCATGGAAGACCTTCCTGTCATACTGCCATGGTCTACCAAACAGAATATGGCACCCGTCCAGAGGTATAATATCGCAAGTCACCTTTTCCTCATACTTGTCAATATGAAACTCCACCTGGCACTGCAACCAAGACACCTTATATGGAGTTGGGTTATTTAACTTCTCCAAACCCAATCTTTCCACCATTTTAGTGGCTACCATTTTATCAGTACTTCCATTATCTATCATTAATTTGCAGCATTTTCCATGCGACTTGCACACAGTCTGGAACAATGTTTTCCTATGTGTGACAATAGCTAATTCCTTAGATGGCTTTAGTAAAACCTTGTTCAACACCAAGGATACTCCTGTTTCAGGCATATTTTCCACCTCTTGTGGTGGTGCCTTTGCTACATCAAGTTGAGCAACATAAGCTCCCCCTCTGTCCAACTTTCTAATTTTTAGGACATTCAAAAGACCTGTGTCCCCATTTGTGACACTTGTAACATTGATATTCATTTCCTCTACCTCTGCCATTACCTCTTCCATGTTGGTATGGCCTTCCTCCTCTAGTGTTACATTCCCTCTCACTCTATCCCAAAGTCTTCAAACTGTTGCCCTCTTCATTGCTATTGGCAGTTATACCTTTGCCAAAGGACTGTCCTCTTCCTCTGTTAGAACCATGTCCTCTCTTTGCATTTTTTTCCTGGTAATCTTCTCTTCTACTTCCAAATCACTCTGATATGCCTCCTCCATAGTATTAAGGGAAATAATACTAATATCGTCTAGGATATCCATCCATAGACCATTTACAAATCTCGTTGCCTTCTCGGGGGTATCCTCAACATACCTGACTCTCAGGTTTACTTTACAAAACTCTTCAGTATATTCCTTTACAGTAGCCAATTGTTTGTCTCAGGTTCTGCACCTGTCTGTAAAGGGAAATTTGGTAATATTTAGGCAGAAATTTTATTTTCATCTTCGCAATCATTGTGTCCCTTTTTTTATTGATGGGTTTATCAATATTCTCCTTTTTGCCCATTGTCCTAGGACAGTGCTGCATGTCCTTTCAACTTGGTAACAAGAAACCTCATATTCCTATCTTCGCTAATTTCTTCATATTCAAAATATTTATCTAACTCACTTATCTAGTCCAACAATGGCTCTGTGAACAAGCTGTCATCATAGTTAGAAATCTCTAGTCTTGGCTTGTTGATAGCAATCAAAACTGATTTCAACAGTTTGATCTCTCATCCCTCTTCATCCAACCCATCTGTCATTGCTGCATTTTCTTCCTCACTAACATCTCCACCTTTAGGATATATTTGCCTTCCTACTTCCACTGCTAGCAAACATGCAAACAAAGTTCTGATTTTTTCTCATAGCCCTTCATCTACTACTCTTGTGATGGATCTGCTTTGACCTCTTCTTCCCACCTCCATCTTCATTGAGAAGAGAAACTTCCTCTGATACCAAAAATTGGCGGTGATCTTGAGGACACAGACTTCGATGTCAGTAATTACAATACGATCGATTTGGTATATCAATAACCTTATAAATAATTTTGAATTTAACTCCAGCTACCTACACTCCTCCCTAGGGAATCTCTCACATGTGTCCTTGGGCTGAGTCCAAGGGCTTGTCAATCTGATTAAAATTCACTTGTATTTTCCTCCATTAGCTTATTTCTCACTCTGGCTTACTATCGCAAGGCCTGACCAGAAGAGAGGGTAAGGATTTAGACCTTGTGACCACCGGTGACTTGTGAAGGTCCTCTGCCTGCATGAAATGGTTTCAGCTCCTTCTATTGCGAGGTCTCTGTCTTCACGAGATGCACTTGTTTGGTAAACTCTTCTTTTTTATATTTATCCTTCGACCTTTGCTCAGATTTTCTCAATCCTGTAAGTAATTGTTATAATGGTTTTCTACTTGTCAACAGTCTCTGGCTTCGCTCCTGGGCTACACAGATTCTTCATGCATAGGTATGTTATTGTTCTAATACTTTCTTTCAGGTCTTGTATTTGTTTTACTGATCTTTTGGCTCCTTTGTGAGTAGGTTGAACCCTTTGGTAACCTGACTATGATGGAGTCATGTTCGCGCCTACTCTTTCTTCTCGCGTTCAAGCTTGATGGCTTGTCTTCAAAACTAAAGACTCCCCTATATGAAAAGGCTATGGCCTTTCCCTTTGTCATTGGTAGTCTCGAATTTGTTAGTTTAAAACCCCAAGAGGGTTTCCCCGTAGTGTAATTCTTCAGTGGTTTGTATTTGTTTCACGTTGTTTGAATGCATCCCAAACTTAAGAGCAGGGTGGAACCCTAGCCGTCTGGAAATATGTATATATTTGTTTTATAACCCTTGTTGGCTTTGTTGTTCAATACTATTTGGAACTTATTCAATGTAAATTTTGCATTCTCTAAAATGAAATCAAATTAAATTTTGTTAGCCAAAGAATTTGTAAAAGAATGTACTTGTGATTTCTACTTTGTAATGTTTTTCTCGTTCAGTTGTTTCTATTGTAGGCTTGTTTTGAAGCACGTTGTTATTTCCTGGTTCAATTCGAATAAATTATGACTTGTTGTTCCTCCTTGTCAATTCAGATGTGTGTTGACTAATTTTCTTGATTTTCGTGTTGTTGGTTTGTTAATTAAGAAGAGCTCAGAGTGTGGTAAACATTCAATCTAGTTTTGAGATGAGAATATCACATATGGTTATAGGAAACTTATGGTAATAAAATACTCCACACACAGTTTATTGAATCAATTATTTGTGGTTATTCTTATTGCATACGATGGCAGACCCTCACAATGTGGATCTAGTTTGGCTTTTATGCCTTTCCAGGATTTCCACATGGTTGAGAAACCGTCTTTTAGTTTTTGAACGGTTTCTTCAAACAAATTTATAATATTTAACTACTCCTAATCTAACTATTATTTTAATTTCAAATTACATGAGTTGTATAAGCCCAAATTTAACTTACAAAATAAAATAAAATTCAAAAAAAAAATCTGTTGTTCAATAGAAGAAGCCAATTTGAGTTGTCGCCTTTTACTTGGATGCTCCTGCATCAAAGGCTTACTCACAATGGCTTTATTATGACAATGGCTTTATTATAATCAAGACTAAGACTCACCCTAATGACGTTACCTCACCCTAATGACGTTACCTTAATTAGGACTAAGACCCACTCACAATGACTATACTATAGCCATTTTTCAATAAAATATTTGATAGTGAAAACTAAAATCTATAAATATATTAAACAACGAAAATTACAAACTAACATTCACATAATATTAGATCAATGGTTACTAAATTTTTGTAAAAGGTTGTAAATTTCTAACTTAAATCTAGCAAAACTATTTCTATAAAAAAAACAAGTCATTTATTTTACTAATATTTGTTGGTTCAATTCTTAAAAAGTAGACTTTATAATGTTCATGTTAATCACATAATTCTTATATTATAAAAAAGTAGACTTTACAAATATTTCTTATACTATAAAAATAAATTTAATACATACAAATCACATAATTCAATCTTTTCAAATTACGGTCAAATCAATTAAAATATTCTTATTCAAATCACCACATTAAAATATTAATAAACCATAATTTTATTTAACTTTGTTTAACACTTAATCTTTGATAAAATACTCATTTAACCTCACTTTCATCCTTTTATTTGAAAAGCATATGACCCGCAACATGTGATGGGTGTGACAATTTTATTGATCACTAATACCCTACTCATAAGCATTACCTTTAAGAGTTAGATGTGATTGCAAAGTTTATATTTTTAAATAGATGTTGATTCATTAATTAGTTTATAAAATTGTTAAATTTACAATCTTCTTTTTTATTCAATATTATATATAGGTAAGTAATATGTTTTCACGAAATAACATTATATGTTATAAATATAGAAAAACTTACTTTCTTTTCTAAGTATAGAGAACATTTACCAAATTATTTGACATTATTTAAGTAAAGAGCTTAATCTTGTATGATTTATATCTTAGATATTTTGGTAACAAAAATAATAATATTAATGCCTTTAAATTGGACTAAAAAGTTGATCTATAATAATGGTTGAAGAAAGCATTCTATAAATTAAAATAAAACTTTTAGACCTTAAAGAAATCCATTTGATAACCTTAGTTTCAGCAAATTAAATTAAATAGGATCCAGGTTTTAAATAAAAATCTTGTAAAACATTATCAAATTTAAATCTTCATCAATCCCATTAATCAGTGAATATTTAAATAATAATAATAAAACAAAAATACCTTACAACATTTTAATTATTAAAAAATAAATAATAAAATAATTTCTTAAAATTAGAATAGAATGTAGATTTATCATAGTTGTTTAAAAAAACACATCTTATAAAATATATAAAAACTTTGAGACTTAACTCAATCCATTTAATTTCACCAAATTAAAATTAAATATGATTTACAAATATGGTTTCATATAAATACCGTGTAAAATATAATCAAGTTTAAGTCATTCATCAACTCCATTAATCACATTACATTCTCGAATGATACCTTCGTCATTTATGGGTAATGATTGTTTCTTTCCTATTTCTCTTAATGATTATATATCACGCTTAATGAATCCTCATATTATTTTAAGGATGAACCAATTTTCAATTTATTTTACAAACAAGGAAATTCATTAGAAAATATATGATTTGTTTCGATAATATAAGACGAGCTTTGTGCTTTCCTCAATTCAAAATCAAAAGCAGCTACAAATGGTTTAACTACCAGAACAAAACTATTTTGCTCATGATGGAGAGAAAGAGTGGTCCCAGATTGTCCACAGACTTGACCAGAAAAGGCTTAAAATGTCTTTTTGGACATAGAAAATGAATAATCCTTTATATTAACTGATAAAAAACGGGAAACATATCTATAAATAGTTTTAAGAAATTGTTAAGATTTATGAATATAAATTGATAAATTGTTCCGATTTATGTATATTGCTTATAAATAGTTTTAATAAATTGTTATGATTTATGAATATAAATTGATAAATTGTCCCTATTTATGTATATAGTTTATAATAAATCATTGGATTTTCCTTTAGTCGGGTTATCAAAATGAATGTCACACAAAGGTATTTCTTAGGAAAATGTATAATGTTATCATCTTTAGGGAATATTAAGTATTATTGTTTACATTATTTTACAAATAGTTGTTTTTATTGAAAAACAATATTCATTATATTAAGTAGAAAACAACATGTTTAAAAATGTGGTAGGATAAAACAATTATTTCAAGTCATTTAAAATTTTGACTTTTTAAGAGGAAAATGACATTGGGAATTATTTCATGATATTTTATTTATTTCCAAATTTCAATATTCTTTTACGGAAAACTCATTTTAACTCATTCTTTTATAACATTGTTGATATTTTTATGTTTTTAGAAATTGGAAAACCCATCTTAATTTTGTTTAGAATTTTATATTCGAAGGGATTAATTTAAGAGGAAAAATATTTTTAATTTGAAAGTTAAAAAATATTAGTTTCAAAAGTTATGATTATCAAATCCAAGAATGAAACTTACGCTAATTTTATGTATGACAATAGTAACTTTGAGGAAGTTTCTTCCTACAAGTACATAGGGATTGGTATTCATCACAAGCTCAACTGGAACTATAGCATTCAGAAAAGGATTAATGGGGGATGGAAAGCTTATTTTGGTCTTGAAAATAATTGTAAAACTGGAAACCTCGTAATGTGGGATAGAAAAAAGTTCCTCTTTGAAACTTTAGTCACTCCGGTTATCTTATATGGATGTGAGGTTTGGGTTTGTAGCATCTCTCGATAATCCTATAGAAAGATTGAGCAAATCCAGAAGCGTTTTATAATGTATAACCTCAAAATTAAAAGTAACACACCCTACCCTATTCTCCTTATAGAAGTGGGTCTTTCCCCTCTCGAGACCCTAGCTATGACTAGGCTTCTATTGTACAAGAACAAACTCAATAACATAGGAGACCATAGAGTTCCTAAGCTAGCTTTAAATTCCAACGAAAACCACCTAAGGCTCAAACGAGGTTGGTATAAAGACACTAGGGCCCAGTTAAACCATTGGGGGATCGACGAGAATGTTGCATTACAAAACATTAATAACATTAAAAATATTGTTACTTCTAAGTTTAAAGAAAAATGCGGTGTGAGAAAGAGTTAGCAGCTAAAAGAAAATTAACATATTATAAGGAGGTCATCAACCCCACCCTAGAAGATCAAAAGTATCTCTCTGTTTTAAATAGCTCAAAGAAGAAAATTAATATAGCCAAGATTAGAACGAACTCTCATCAGATCCATAATGAAATGGGTTGTTGGGCAGTTCCTAAAACACCATGGATGGAAAGGTTCTGCCATCTTTGCGAGAATACGAACATCAAGGGTGAAAATCATTTCCTCTTCAAGTGCCCCGCGTACAACCACATTAGGTCTCAGTTTCAAAATCTTTGTTGCAATATTGACCTTCCTAGCCTTTTACGTTGTCAAAATTATAGTGAGCTTGGGAGCCTTCGCTCCAAGCTTTTTGAGCATAGGAATAAAATGTTAAATCAAATTAAATAATTCGTTTCCTTAGGTTTGATAGAGCAAAGTTTTCCTTTTACATTGTCAAAATTATAGTGAGCTCGGAAGGCTTCTCTCCGAGCTTTTTGAGCATAGGAATAAAATCTTAAATCAAACTAAACAATTCGTTTCTTTAGGTCTAACAGACCAAAGTTTGGTCCCAGTGGATGTTAACCATCATCATCATCATCATCATCATCATCATCAAATATTAGTTTTGAAATATTATATTTTTTCGTAAATATTTTTCATTCACGTGAAAGGTTATATAACATTATTTGACATATTAGGAAGAATAATGATCACTCACAATGCCTTAGTATAGTAAATTTTCAGCAAAATGTTTTCTTGTAAGTACTAAGGTTGATAAGTGTGATTAAGTAAATAAAATTTCAAATTAACTTACACATAAATTTAGATTAGAAGTTATTACCATCTAAACAAGGCGTTGTATATTTTTAACTCCTCTCATAAAACCATTTGTATAAAGAACACAATGAACCATTTGTATAAAGAACACAATGATTTTTTTGACTCGTATTTTCATTTAAATTCTCCAAATTTGCAATTTATGATGTTGTTCTTAATCTCCCTACCCTTCCCCTAGTTGTCTTCTATCGTCCCAGTTCTATATTATATGAGTACATTAATACTTAAAAACAAATTCATTGAAGCATTTCAAACTATGATGAAACTAGTGAACATACATTTTTTTTAATATCATTACATTAAAATACTATTAACCTATAACTTCCTGAACTCCTAGAAATATCATGAAATGTTGAAGAAATACTTCAAATGAAATATCACATGTTATTGAACTTTTAAAATATCCATTAACCATTAGAATAAAATAATATTATAGCAATATGACCTAGGAATTAAATTATATCTGGAGAAAGATATATTTTGAAATTGAAAGACCAGTTAAATATTATTGTAATAACCCATGTTAACTTAGGAAAATCCATATAAACCCTATCCAAATATGTACTAAGTAAAATATGAAAATACATTATATAATTATTTTAATTTTTTTATATTACCGTTCCACAATTTTTACACTGTTTCCATTTTCTCATAAGACATTTAGTCAAATAATTAAAACTCACATTTTAACCTTTACAACTACTTCTCATAAAAATCAGTTTTTATACTTCTTTAATTCTAAAATCAAATGATTAAAACAGAAGAAAATCTATTTTTATATTCCCACCATTTTACATTTTTGTATTATCAATCTGAATTTAAATTTTATATATTTTTTATAGTGAAAAAAAATTTTAAAAAATCATTTAACACAATACAAATTTTTTATTTCTCCGATGCGGGTGAGTGAAAGGTTCATCGATATGAAGGAGGCATGCAAGGAGGGCAAGTGGCAGCCCACTAGCGTCAGGTGTAAATGTTATGGGCTGGAGCGTTGGCCTGGCACAAACATATTAATGGCAGCATTAACACTGCCCTCCCTACAACTTGTTTTAGGCGCGATGGCACCCAGTCTGATCTTCATTCTCGCTATTCCTTCGCACACCTTTAGCTCCATTAAGGCGGCAGTCCCTGGCGATTCTCTGAGCGATAGCTCTACCCCCTACTTTCCTTCGACTCTGGTTCATGGTGCTTATAGCCATAAGCGTGTTTCGTTTCCTGTGTATGTAGAGTGTTCTTTCCTCAATCGCTTCCCCGCTATTCCCTCTTTGTCTGTTCGTCTTTGCTGGGCCTCAAGCGCCATTACCATCCCTGGCATCCATTCGGCTCTAGTTCCTAGTGCTCATAGCCACAAGCGTGCTCAATCTCTGCTATTCTCTGTGTATTCGCCCCTCAGTCGATTCCCAGCCATCCCACCTCCGTTTATTTGTCCTGCCCTTATCAGTATGCCTAGAGAGAGGCTCAGAAAGGGGTGCAGACATAGCGGTTCACATTGTCGATCCACCCACCAGCGCTCCTCAACCACTTCGGACCCCTCATCGGATGCTTTAGAGTTTTGTTGCTACAGTTATGCTGCTACCAGAAGTGGCAGGGGCAGGGGAAGGGGGAAAGCCAGAGCCAGAGCCAGAGTCTGTGTGCATCACTCGCTTCCGCATACTGCCCGTTTCCACATTCCTTGTTCTCTGGGAAATTCATCCTTCATCGTTTCTGTGACAATTGAAATGTGTGAGAATGCTATGGGTTCGGGGGAGGTTCATCATGGGGCTGCTGTGGAACAGAGGTTGGCAAGTCGAAACGTCACCGGCCGCCAAGTTATTGGAGGATTGCCAATTATGAACACTGAAGCCAATGTCGGCCCAAGCGCGCCCACGAGAGGAGAACCTTCAAGCTCAGCGGCCCATCCTTCTGACTCCAAGGACTCAGACCAATTTGGGTGCCAAATCATAGAAGAACAACCGTCAACCTCGGATGAAGATTGAACCAGTCAAGGCCTTTGGTTTTTTTGATCAACTACCAAAGAAGAAGTTCAACTCCCTCTCGATTTACATTTTTCATGCTTGTTTCAGGGCTTTGTCAATTCTATATGTCGGAGTTTTTTCATGTTTATGTTTATGTGGGAATCTGTCCAAGAGACAGCTGTGCTCAAGTCAGTCCTATATCACTGTATGGGTCAGTTTTTTGCGTTTTTTGGAATGGCCACTGTCCAGATTTGGAATCTGATGTTCTCTAAAATTAAAAACTCTGATGTAAGTCATCATGCCGGTTCTCTAGTTAGAACACGAGAGTTTTTTGCAAAAATGCCAACTCCATGGCAAGAACTCTCGAGGCATCTACCTCTTTGTAATATTTTTGTATGAATATAGGAGTAGACCAATTGAGAAAAAAAAATACAAATCTTATAAATATAATATGAAAATGAATTAAAAAACCAAAAAAATACATCAATAAATAGATAATTAAATATAAAATTTTTACAACTCTTATCTATATAATTATTTCTCGAAATAAATTGAACTCATGTTTAAATAATTCTTCTTCAAAATAAATTAAACTTGTATTTTCAAAATTTCCTTAATGAGTTAAATTCAACCAACAGATAAAAATGTCCCGCATCTAAAATTCTATAGATGAAATATTATTAATCCATTAAAAAAATAGCTTGATCATTACAATTACAATATATTGTGTATGTACAACAGGTCATATAAACAAATCCTTTTTCACTAAAATCTATCAGCATCAAATATGTAAGCATCTTTATAAAGGGTCGGAGCACTTACACAATATCTCATTCTAAGTCATCGCCCAACCTTTCTCTATATCTACTTCTCTTCATCTACATACAAGAATATAAAACATTTTAGGAATAAAATGATCGTATGTTCCGCTCGAATTTTATTTAGCCCACTACTTCCTTCAAATATTTTAAGAATGGGCTCAACGTCACTATATATTCCTCTTCATCTTGTTCATTCCTCGAAAGAAAGATTGAAGTTATTTCAACTGTTCTTTAGCTTAATTGTTTTTCCATTTATTATGGATCACTCTTTAATCAAATTGTCAATCAAGTATGCAAATTATTGGTAAAGAATTTCATAGAAAACGATTAATACTAGCATTTGCACCTGATGTTGCAAAGGAAACGCCGTAAGGCATAGAGTGTGGAAGAATAGAGACATGTGAATGGGCATTGTTGAAAGCAAAGGTGGATGATAAAGAGTTGCAATTGAAATCATTAGTTATGTGTATGTTGAATATAGATATTTTATAAATAATAGTGTGTAGAAGAATAGTGACATGTGAATGGACATTGTTGAACGCAAGGGTGGATGACATTGAGTTACACTTGAAACTATTAGTTATGTGTGTTTCGAATATGAATAAGTAATAGTAGTGTCCCAAGTTTCTGTGTGCAATGCTATTGTTACAATGTATGCCAAATGTGGAGGCATAAAAGATGCACGGAAAGTTTTTGAGAAGATGATTGAGCGTGATGTTGTCTCATGGAATGAAATGATTGTTGGTCATGCTCAGCATGGGGATGGGGTGGAAACCTTGAGACTTTTTGAGCAAATAGTCGATTCCAACCACTACTACTATAACCTCCCACTACTATAACCTCTTGGCTAGGCGCTTAGATATGACCATTCTGCATATATATGTGAATTGGGGTGACGTGAACCAAAATCCTCTTCACACATAATACTTCATTTACTTACACAACCATCATTAGTTGAGTTGTCTCAGGGCTACAAATCTACTCCATCATTAACAACATAAGATTAAATTATACATACATACTTATATATATATATATATATATATGAATATGAATGAATGAAAACATTTAAAAGAAGATATTTACTAATTAAACTATTTGATTCCTCTCATGCAATCACCCCTTTAAACATTTGCATGCCCTTCTCTCCTATCACCTAGGTCTACTCCAAGAAGGATAGGCCAAGTCCTAGTTTTGGGTGCCATACACATGTAATTTACAATTTTCATCTGCAAAGTAATATTTCTTTTTGTTATTTCTATTTAATAATTTACAAATTTCCATTTCCAAAGTAATCTTTTTTTGTTATTATTATTTAGGACTTATGTGGCTATTCTCTCATTTTAACACACAATTTCTCTCCTCACTAGATCTCACTTTTTTAGTTGCATATCACCGTACTATACCTTTTTATTTCCTCTCATACAATATTCATGTATGTAGGTAAAATCCCAATCAGGCTTCTCTATGTTACTTTTAGCTTCAACATATAATGCTTTGACATTTGCAGCCATCTTACATTTGGGTGCCATATACATGTAATTTAAAATTTTCATCTCCAAAGTAATATTTCTTTTTGTTATTTCTATTCAATAATTTACAAATTTCATTTCCAAAGTAATCTTTTTTTTGCTATTATTATTATTCAATAATTATATTTGCCTATTCTAACACACAGTTGATCCCCTCACTAGATGTCACTTTTGTAGTTGCATATCACCCTACTAGGCCTCTATTTCCTCTCATACAATATTCATGTATGTAGGTAAAATCCCAATCAGGCTTCTCTATGTTAGTTTTAGCCTCAACATATAACACTTTGATATTTGCAACCATCTTACATTTGGGTGCCATATACATGTAATTTAAAATTTTCATCTCCAAAGTAATATTTCTTTTTGTTATTTC